>JBBPBX010062920.1:0-17806 GCA_038048925.1 Garcialebias charrua
TGACTCTTGTCTCTGACTCTGTCTCTGACTCTTGTCTTTGACTCTGTCTCTTGTCTTTGGCTCTGTCTCTGACTCTTGTCTCTGACTCTGTCTCTTGTCTTTGACTCTGTCTCTGACTCTTGTCTTTGACTCTGTCTCTTGTCTTTGGCTCTGTCTCTGACTCTTGTCTCTGACTCTGTCTCTGACTCTCTCTCTTGTCTATGACTGTCTCTGACTCTTGTCTTTGACTCTGTCTCTATATCTCTCTCTTGTCTTTGACTCTGTCTCTGACTCTTGTCTTTGACTCTGTCTCTGACTCTTGTCTTTGACTCTGTCTCTGACTCTTGTCTTTGACTCTGTCTCTGACTCTTGTCTTTGACTCTGTCTCTGACTCTTGTCTATGACTCTTGTCTCTGACTCTGTCTCAGACTCTTGTCTCTGACTCTTGTCTCTGACTCTGACTGTGTCTTATACTCTCTCTCTCTCTCTTGTCTCTGACTCTGTCTCCTACTCTATCTTTCTCTCTTTGACTCTGTCTTTGACTCTGTCTCTTGTCTCTGACTCTTGTCTCTGACTGACTGTGTCTTATACTCTCTCTCTCTTGTCTCTGACTCTGTCTCTGACTCTATCTCTGTCTCTGACTCTCTCACTTGTCTCTGACTCTTGTCTTTGACTCTGTCTCTGACTCTTGTCTCTGTCTCTGACTTTGTCTCTGACTCTTGTCTTTGACTCTGTCTCCGACTCTTGTCTCTGTCTCTGTCTCTGTCTCTATCTCTCTCTCTGACTCTATCTCTTGTCTCTGACTCTTCTCTTGTCTCTGACTCTTCTCTTGTCTCTGACTCTCTTGTCTCTGACTCTTGTCTCTGACTTTGTCTCTGACTCTTGTCTTTGACTCTTGTCTCTGACTCTTGTCTTTTACCCTTGTCTCTGACTCTTGTCTTTGACTCTGTCTCTGACTCTTGTCTTTGACTCTGTCTCTTGTCTTTGGCTCTGTCTCTGACTCTTGTCTCTGACTCTGTCTCTGACTCTCTCTCTTGTCTATGACTGTCTCTGACCCTTGTCTTTGACTCTGTCTCTATATCTCTCTCTTGTCTTTGACTGTGTCTCTGACTCTTGTCTTTGACTCTGTCTCTGACTCTTGTCTCTGACTCTGTCTCTGACTCTTGTCTTTGACTCTGTCTCTGACTCTTGTCTTTGACTCTGTCTCTAACTCTGTCTCTGACTCTTGTCTCTGACTCTGTCTCTGACTCTTTGACTCTGTCTCTGACTCTTGTCTTTGACTCTGTCTCTGACTCTTGTCTCTGACTCTGGCTATGACTCTGTCTCTGACTATCTCTCTTGTCTTTGACTCTGTCTCTGACTCTTGTCTATGACTCTGTCTCTGACTCTTGTTTTTGACTCTGTCTCTTGTCTCTGACTCTGGCTCTGACTCTTGTCTTTGACTCTGGCTCTGACTCTTGTCTCTGACTCTGTCTCTGACTCTCTCTGTCTCTGACTCTTGTCTTTGACTCTGGCTCTGACTCTTGTCTCTGACTCTGTCTCTGACTCTCTCTCTCTCTTGTCTTTGACTCTGTCTCTGACTCTTGTCTCTGACTCTGTCTCTGACTCTCTCTCTTGTCTATGACTATGTCTCTGACTCTTGTCTATGACTCTGTCTCTGACTCTTGTCTTTGACTCTGTCTCTGACTCTTGTCTCTGACTCTTGTCTCTGACTCTGTCTCTGACTCTTGTCTCTGACTCTGACTCTCTCTCTAGTCTTTGACTCTGTCTCTGACTCTTGTCTTTGACTCTGTCTCTGACTCTTGTCTCTGAAATGTCTCTGACTATCTCTCTTGTCTTTGACTCTGTCTCTGACTCTTGTCTTTGAATCTGTCTCTGACTCTTGTCTTTGACTCTTGTCTCTGACTCTTGGCTTTTACCCTTGTCTCTGACTCTTGTCTTTGACTCTGTCTCTGACTCTTGTCTATGACTCTTGTCTATTACTCTGTCTCTGACTCTTGTCTTTGACTCTGTCTCTGACTCTTGTCTTTGACTCTGACTCTCTCTCTTGTCTATGACTCTGTCTCTGACTCTTGTCTTTGACTCTTGTCTCTGACTCTGTCTCTAACTCTTGTCTCTGACTCTGTCTGTGACTCTCTCTCTTGTCTATGACTCTGTCTCTGACTCTTGTCTCTGACTCTGTATCTGACGCTCTCTCTTGTCTTTGACTCTGTCTCTGACTCTTGTCTTTGACTCTGTTTCTGACTCTTGTCTTTGACTCTGTCTCTGACTCTTGTCTTTGACTCTGTCTCTGACTCTTGTCTTTGACTCTGCCTCTGACTTTTGTCGTTGACTCTGTCTCTGACTCTTGTCTTTGACTCTTGTCTCTGACTCTTGTCTCTGACTCTTGTCTTTGACTCTGTCTCTGACTCTTGTCTTTGACTCTTGTCTCTGACTCTTGTCTCTGACTCTTGTCTTTGACTCTGACTCTTGTCTTTGACTCTGCCTCTGACTCTTGTCTTTGACTCTGTCTCTGACTCTTGTCTCTGACTCTTGTCTTTGACTCTGTCTCTGACTCTTGTCTTTGACTCTTGTCTTTGACTCTGTCTCTGACTCTTGTCTTTGACTCTTGTCTCTGACTCTTGTCTTTGACTCTGTCTCTGACTCTTGTCTTTGACTCTGTCTCTGACTCTTGTCTTTGACTCTTGTCTCTGACTCTTGTCTCTGACTCTTGACTTTGACTCTGTCTCTGACTCTTGTCTATGACTCTTGTCTCTGACTCTGTCTCAGTCTCTTGTCTCTGACTCTTGTCTCTGACTCTGACTGTGTCTTATACTCTCTCTCTCTTGTCTCTGACTCTGTCTCCTACTCTATCTTTCTCTCTTTGACTCTGTCTTTGACTCTGTCTCTTGTCTCTGACTCTTGTCTCTGACTGACTGTGTCTTATACTCTCTCTCTCTCTTGTCTCTGACTCTGTCTCTGACTCTATCTCTGTCTCTGACTCTCTCACTTGTCTCTTACTCTGTCTCTGACTCTTGTCTTTGACTCTGTCTCTGACTCTTGTCTCTGTCTCTGACTTTGTCTCTGACTCTTGTCTTTGACTCTGTCTCCGACTCTTGTCTCTGTCTCTGTCTCTGTCTCTATCTCTCTCTCTGACTCTATCTCTTGTCTCTGACTCTTCTCTTGTCTCTGACTCTTCTCTTGTCTCTGACTCTCTTGTCTCTGACTCTGTCTCTGACTCTATCTGTCTCTCTGACTCTGTCTCTCCCTCTGACTCTGTCTCTGACCCTCTCTCTTGTCTCTGACTCTGTCTCTGACTCTGTCTCTTGTCTCTGACTCTGTCTCTGACTCTGTCTCTGTCTCTGACTCTATCTCTCTCTCTGACTCCGTCTCTGACCATCTCTCTTGTCTTTGATTCTGTCTCTGACTCTTGTCTTTGACTCTGTCTCTGATTCTTGTCTTTGACATTGTCTCTATATCACTCTCTTGTCTTTGACTCTGTCTCTGACTCTTGTCTCTGACTCTTGTCTTTGACTCTGTCTCTGACTCTTGTCTATGACTCTTGTCTCTGACTCTGTCTCAGACTCTTGTCTCTGACTCTTGTCTCTGACTGACTGTGTCTTATACTCTCTCTCTCTTGTCTCTGACTCTATCTCTGTCTCTGACTCTCTCACTTGTCTCTGACTCTGTCTTTGACTCTATCTCTGTCTCTGACTCTCTCACTTGTCTCTGACTCTGTCTCTGACTCTTGTCTTTGACTCTGACTCTGACTCTTGTCTCTGTCTCTGACTTTGTCTCTGACTCTTGTCTTTGACTCTGTCTCTGACTCTTGTCTATGACTCTTGTCTATGACTCTCTCTCTGACTCTATCTCTTGTCTCTGACTCTTCTCTTGTCTCTGACTCTTCTCTTGTCTCTGACTCTCTTGTCTCTGACTCTGTCTCTGACTCTATCTGTCTCTCTGACTCTGTCTCTCCCTCTGACTCTGTCTCTGACCCTCTCTCTTGTCTCTGACTCTGTCTCTGACTCTGTCTCTTGTTTCTGACTCTTTCTCTGATTCTGTCTCTGTCTCTGACTCTATCTCTCTCTCTGACTCCGTATCTGACCCTCTCTCTTGTCTTTGATTCTGTCTCTGACTCTTGTCTTTGTCTCTGTCTCTGATTCTTGTCTCTGACTCTGTCTCTGAATCTCTCTCTTGTCTTTGACTCTGTCTCTGACTCTTGTCTTTGACTCTGTCTCTGTCTCTGACTCTGTCTCTGACTCTCTCTCTTGTCTCTGACTCTGTCTCTGACTATCTCTCTTGTCTTTGACTCTGTCTCTGACTCATGTCTCTCTGACTCTGTCACTGACTCTTGTCTTTGTCTCTGTCTCTGACTCTTGTCTCTGACTCTGTCTCTGAATCTCTCTCTTGTCTTTGACTCTGTCTCTGACTCTTGTCTTTGACTCTGTCTCTGATTCTTGTCTCTGACTCTGTCTCTGTATATCTCTCTTGTCTTTGACTCTGTCTCTGACTCTTGTCTTTGACTCTGTCTCTGACTCTGTCTCTGACTCTCTCTCTTGTCTCTGACTCTGTCTCTGACTATCTCTCTTGTCTTTGACTCTGTCTCTGACTCTTGTCTCTCTGACTCTGTCTCTGACTCTTGTCTTTGACTTTGTCTCTTGTCTTTGGCTCTGTCTCTGACTCTTGTCTCTGACTCTGTCTCTGACTCTCTCTCTCTTTTCTATGACTGTCTCTGACTCTTGTCTTTGACTCTGTCTCTATATCTCTCTCTTGTCTTTGACTCTGTCTCTGACTCTTGTCTTTGTCTCTGTCTCGGACTCTTGTCTCTGACTCTGTCTCTGACTCTTGTCTTTGACTCTGTCTCTGACTCTTGTCTCTGACTCTGTCTCTGACTCTCTCTCTTGTCTATGACTCTGTCTCTGACTCTGGTCTCTGTCTCTGACTCTGTCTCTTGTCTATGACTCTGTCTCTGACTCTTGTCTTTGACTCTTGTCTCTGACTCTGTCTCTGACTCTTGTCTCTGACCCTTGTCTGACTCTCTCTCTTGTCTATGACTCTCTCTCTCTGACTATTGTCTTTGTCTCTGTCTCTGACTCTTGTCTCTGACTCTGTCTCTGACTATCTCTCTTGTCTTTGACTCTGTCTCTGACTCTTGTCTCTCTGACTCTTGTCTCTGATTCTTGTCTTTTACCCTTGTCTCTGACTCTTGTCTTTGACTCTGTCTCTGACTCTTGTCTATGACTCTGTCTCTGTATCTCTCTCTTGTCTTTGACTCTGTCTCTGACTCTTGTCATTGACTCTGTCTCTGACTCTTGTCTCTGACTCTGTCTCTGACTATCTCTCTTGTCTTTGACTCTGTCTCTGACTCTTGTCTCTCTGACTCTGTCTCTGACTCTTGTCTTTGACTCTGTCTCTGACTCTTGTCTTTGACTCTGTCTCTGACTCTTGTCTTTGACTCTTGTCTCTGATTCTTGTCTTTTACCCTTGTCTCTGACTCTTGTCTTTGACTCTGTCTCTGACTCTTGTCTATGACTCTGTCTCTGTATCTCTCTCTTGTCTTTGACTCTGTCTCTGACTCTTGTCATTGACTCTGTCTCTGACTCTTGTCTTTGACTCTTGTCTCTGACTCTTGTCTTTTACCCTTGTCTCTGACTCTTGTCTTTGAATCTGTCTCTGACTCTTGTCTTTGACTCTGTCTCTTGTCTTTGACTCTGTCTCTGACTCTTGTCTTTGGCTCTGTCTCTGACTCTTGTCTCTGACTCTGTCTCTGACTCTCTCTCTTGTCTATGACTGTCTCTGACTCTTGTCTTTGACTCTGTCTCTATATCTCTCTCTTGTCTTTGACTGTGTCTCTGACTCTTGTCTTTGACTCTGTCTCTGACTCTTGTCTCTGACTCTGTCTCTGACTCTTGTCTTTGACTCTGTCTCTGACTCTTGTCTTTGACTCTGTCTCTAACTCTGTCTCTGACTCTTGTCTCTGACTCTGTCTCTGACTCTTTGACTCTGTCTCTGACTCTTGTCTCTGACTCTGGCTCTGACTCTGTCTCTGACTATCTCTCTTGTCTTTGAATATGTCTCTGACTCTTGTCTTTGACTCTGTCTCTTGTCTCTGACTCTGGCTCTGACTCTGTCTCTGACTCTCTCTCTCTTGTCTTTGACTCTGTCTTTGACTCTTGTCTTTGACTCTGTCTCTGACTCTTGTCTCTGACTCTGTCTCTGACTCTCTCTCTTGTCTATGACTCTTGTCTTTGACTCTGTCTCTGACTCTTGTCTTTGACTCTGTCTCTGACTCTTGTCTCTGACTCTGTCTCTGACTCTCTCTCTTGTCTCTGACTCTTGTCTTTGACTCTGTCTCTGACTCTTGTCTCTGACTCTGTCTCTGACTCCTGTCTTTGACTCTTGTCTCTGACTCTGTCTCTGACTCTTGTCTCTGACTCTGTTTCTGACTCTTGTCTTTGACTCTGTCTCTGACTCTTGTCTTTGACTCTGTTTCTGACTCTTGTCTTTGACTCTGTCTCTGACTCTTGTCTCTGACTCTGTTTCTGACTCTTGTCTTTGACTCTGTCTCTGACTCTTGTCTTTGACTCTGTTTCTGACTCTTGTCTTTGACTCTGTCTCTGACTCTTGTCTTTGACTCTGTTTCTGACTCTTGTCTTTGACTCTGTCTCTGACTCTTGTCTTTGACTCTGTTTCTGACTCTTGTCTTTGACTCTGTCTCTGACTCTTGTCTTTGACTCTGTCTCTGACTCTTGTCTTTGACTCTGCCTCTGACTCTTGTCTTTGACTCTGTCTCTGACTCTTGTCTTTGACTCTTGTCTCTGACTCTTGTCTCTGACTCTTGTCTTTGACTCTGTCTCTGACTCTTGTCTTTGACTCTTGTCTCTGACTCTTGTCTCTGACTCTTGTCTCTGACTCTTGTTTGACTCTGACTCTGACTCTTGTCTTTGACTCTGCCTCTGACTCTTGTCTTTGACTCTGTCTCTGACTCTTGTCTTTGACTCTGTCTCTGACTCTTGTCTTTGACTCTGTCTCTGACTCTTGTCTTTGACTCTGTCTCTGACTCTTGTCTTTGACTCTGTCTCTGACTCTTGTCTTTGACTCTGTCTCTGACTCTTGTCTTTGACTCTGTCTCTGACTCTTGTCTTTGACTCTGTCTCTGACTCTTGTCTTTGACTCTGTCTCTGACTCTTGTCTTTGACTCTGCCTCTGACTCTTGTCTTTGACTCTGTCTCTGACTCTTGTCTTTGACTCTTGTCTCTGACTCTTGTCTCTGACTCTGTCTCTGACTCTTGTCTTTGACTCTGTCTCTGACTCTTGTCTTTGACTCTTGTCTCTGATTCTTGTCTTTTACCCTTGTCTCTGACTCTTGTCTTTGACTCTGTCTCTGACTCTTGTCTATGACTCTGTCTCTGTATCTCTCTCTTGTCTTTGACTCTGTCTCTGACTCTTGTCATTGACTCTGTCTCTGACTCTTGTCTTTGACTCTTGTCTCTGACTCTTGTCTTTTACCCTTGTCTCTGACTCTTGTCTTTGAATCTGTCTCTGACTCTTGTCTTTGACTCTGTCTCTTGTCTTTGACTCTGTCTCTGACTCTTGTCTTTGGCTCTGTCTCTGACTCTTGTCTCTGACTCTGTCTCTGACTCTCTCTCTTGTCTATGACTGTCTCTGACTCTTGTCTTTGACTCTGTCTCTATATCTCTCTCTTGTCTTTGACTGTGTCTCTGACTCTTGTCTTTGACTCTGTCTCTGACTCTTGTCTCTGACTCTGTCTCTGACTCTTGTCTTTGACTCTGTCTCTGACTCTTGTCTTTGACTCTGTCTCTAACTCTGTCTCTGACTCTTGTCTCTGACTCTGTCTCTGACTCTTTGACTCTGTCTCTGACTCTTGTCTTTGACTCTGTCTCTGACTCTTGTCTCTGACTCTGGCTCTGACTCTGTCTCTGACTATCTCTCTTGTCTTTGAATATGTCTCTGACTCTTGTCTTTGACTCTGTCTCTTGTCTCTGACTCTGGCTCTGACTCTGTCTCTGACTCTCTCTCTCTTGTCTTTGACTCTGTCTTTGACTCTTGTCTTTGACTCTGTCTCTGACTCTTGTCTCTGACTCTGTCTCTGACTCTCTCTCTTGTCTATGACTCTTGTCTTTGACTCTGTCTCTGACTCTTGTCTTTGACTCTGTCTCTGACTCTTGTCTCTGACTCTGTCTCTGACTCTCTCTCTTGTCTCTGACTCTTGTCTTTGACTCTGTCTCTGACTCTTGTCTCTGACTCTGTCTCTGACTCTTGTCTTTGACTCTTGTCTCTGACTCTGTCTCTGACTCTTGTCTCTGACTCTGTTTCTGACTCTTGTCTTTGACTCTGTCTCTGACTCTTGTCTTTGACTCTGTTTCTGACTCTTGTCTTTGACTCTGTCTCTGACTCTTGTCTCTGACTCTGTTTCTGACTCTTGTCTTTGACTCTGTCTCTGACTCTTGTCTTTGACTCTGTTTCTGACTCTTGTCTTTGACTCTGTCTCTGACTCTTGTCTTTGACTCTGTTTCTGACTCTTGTCTTTGACTCTGTCTCTGACTCTTGTCTTTGACTCTGTTTCTGACTCTTGTCTTTGACTCTGTCTCTGACTCTTGTCTTTGACTCTGTCTCTGACTCTTGTCTTTGACTCTGCCTCTGACTCTTGTCTTTGACTCTGTCTCTGACTCTTGTCTTTGACTCTTGTCTCTGACTCTTGTCTCTGACTCTTGTCTTTGACTCTGTCTCTGACTCTTGTCTTTGACTCTTGTCTCTGACTCTTGTCTCTGACTCTTGTCTCTGACTCTTGTCTTTGACTCTGACTCTGACTCTTGTCTTTGACTCTGCCTCTGACTCTTGTCTTTGACTCTTGTCTCTGACTCTTGTCTCTGACTCTTGTCTTTGACTCTTGTCTTTGACTCTGTCTCTGACTCTTGTCTTTGACTCTTGTCTTTGACTCTGTCTCTGACTCTTGTCTATGACTCTTGTCTCTGACTCTGTCTCTGACTCTATCTTTCTCTCTTTGACTCTGTCTTTGACTCTGTCTCTTGTCTCTGACTCTTGTCTCTGACTCTTGTCTCTGACTCTGTCTCCTACTCTATCTTTCTCTCTTTGACTCTGTCTTTGACTCTGTCTCTTGTCTCTGACTCTTGTCTCTGACTCTCTCTCTCTTGTCTTTGACTCTGTCTCTGACTCTTGTCTCTGACTCTGTCTCTGACTCTCTCTCTTGTCTCTGACTCTTGTCTTTGACTCTGTCTCTGACTCTTGTCTCTGACTCTGTCTCTGACTCTTGTCTTTGACTCTTGTCTCTGACTCTGTCTCTGACTCTTGTCTCTGACTCTGTCTCTTACTCTCTCTCTAATCTTTGACTCTGTCTCTGACTCTTGTCTTTGACTCTGTCTCTGACTCTTGTCTCTGAAATGTCTCTGACTATCTCTCTTGTCTTTGACTCTGTCTCTGACTCTTGTCTTTGAATCTGTCTCTGACTCCTGTCTTTGAGCCTTGTCTCTGACTCTTGTCTTTTACCCTTGTCTCTGACTCTTGTCTTTGACTCTTTCTCTGACTCTTGTCTATGACTCTTGTCTATGACTCTGCCTCTGACTCTTGTCTTTGACTCTGACTCTCTCTCTTGTCTATGACTCTGTCTCTGACTCTTGTCTTTGACTCTTGTCTCTGACTCTGTCTCTAACTCTTGTCTCTGACTCTGTCTGTGACTCTCTCTCTGTCTGTGACTCTCTCTCTTGTCTATGACTCTGTCTCTGACTCTTGTCTATGACTCTGTCTCTGACTCTTGTCTCTGACTCTGTCTCTGACTCTTGTCTCTGTCTCTGACTCTCTCTCTTGTCTATGACTCTGTCTCTGACTCTTGTCTTTGACTCTTGTCTCTGACTCTGTCTCTGACTCTTGTCTCTGTCTCTGACTCTCTCTCTTGTCTATGACTCTGTCTCTGACTCTGTCTCTGACTCTTGTCTCTGACTCTGTATCTGACGCTCTCTCTTGTCTTTGACTCTGTCTCTGACTCTTGTCTTTGACTTTGTTTCTGACTCTTGTCTCAGACTCTGTCTCTGACTCTTGTCTCTGACTCTGTATCTGACGCTCTCTCTTGTCTTTGACTCTGTCTCTGACTCTTGTCTTTGACTCTGTTTCTGACTCTTGTCTTTGACTCTGTCTCTGACTCTTGTCTTTGACTCTGTCTCTGACTCTTGTCTTTGACTCTGTCTCTGACTCTTGTCTTTGACTCTGTCTCTGACTCTTGTCTTTGACTCTGTCTCTGACTCTTGTCTTTGACTCTGTCTCTGACTCTTGTCTTTGACTCTGTCTCTGACTCTTGTCTTTGACTCTGTCTCTGACTCTTGTCTCTGACTCTTGTCTTTGACTCTGACTCTGACTCTTGTCTTTGACTCTGCCTCTGACTCTTGTCTTTGACTCTGTCTCTGACTCTTGTCTTTGACTCTTGTCTCTGACTCTTGTCTCTGACTCTTGTCTTTGACTCTGTCTCTGACTCTTGTCTATGACTCTTGTCTCTGACTCTGTCTCAGACTCTTGTCTCTGACTCTTGTCTCTGACTCTGACTGTGTCTTATACTCTCTCTCTCTTGTCTCTGACTCTGTCTCCTACTCTATCTTTCTCTCTTTGACTCTGTCTTTGACTCTGTCTCTTGTCTCTGACTCTTGTCTCTGACTGACTGTGTCTTATACTCTCTCTCTCTTGTCTCTGACTCTGTCTCTGACTCTATCTCTTGTCTCTGACTCTTCCCTTGTCTCTGACTCTCTTGTCTCTGACTCTGTCTCTGGCTCTATCTGTCTCTCTGACTCTGTCTCTCCCTCTGACTCTGTCTCTGACCCTCTCTCTTGTCTCTGACTCTGTCTCTGACTCTGTCTCTGACTCTATCTGTCTCTCTGACTCTGTCTCTCCCTCTGACTCTGTCTCTGACCCTCTCTCTTGTCTCTGACTCTGTCTCTTGTCTCTGACTCTGTCTCTGACTCTGTCTCTGTCTCTGACTCTATCTCTCTCTCTGACTCCGTCTCTGACCCTCTCTCTTGTCTTTGATTCTGTCTCTGACTCTTGTCTTTGACTCTGTCTCTGATTCTTGTCTTTGACATTGTCTCTATATCTCTCTCTTGTCTTTGACTCTGTCTCTGACTCTTGTCTTTGACTCTTGTCTCTGACTCTTGTCTCTGACTCTTGTCTTTGACTCTGTCTCTGACTCTTGTCTATGACTCTTGTCTCTGACTCTGTCTCAGACTCTTGTCTCTGACTCTGACTGTGTCTTATACTCTCTCTCTCTTGTCTCTGACTCTGTCTCTGACTCTATCTCTGTCTCTGACTCTCTCACTTGTCTCTGACTCTTGTCTTTGACTCTGTCTCTGACTCTTGTCTCTGTCTCTGACTTTGTCTCTGACTCTTGTCTTTGACTCTGTCTCCGACTCTTGTCTCTGTCTCTGTCTCTGTCTCTATCTCTCTCTCTGACTCTATCTCTTGTCTCTGACTCTTCTCTTGTCTCTGACTCTTCTCTTGTCTCTGACTCTCTTGTCTCTGACTGTCTCTGACTCTATCTGTCTCTCTGACTCTGTCTCTCCCTCTGACTCTGTCTCTGACCCTCTCTCTTGTCTCTGACTCTGTCTCTGACTCTGTCTCTGTCTCTGACTCTATCTCTCTCTCTGACTACGTCTCTGACCCTCTCTCTTGTCTTTGACTCTGTCTCTGACTCTTGTCTTTGACTCTGTCTCGGACTCTTGTCTCTGACTCTTGTCTCTGACTCTGTCTCTGACTCTTGTCTTTGACTCTGTCTCTGACTCTTGTCTTTGACTCTGTCTCTGACTCTGTCTCTGACTCTGGCTCTGACTCTGACTCTCTCTCTTGTCTTTGACTCTGTCTCTGACTCTTGTCTTTGACTCTGTCTCTGACTCTTGTCTCTGACTCTGTTTCTGACTCTTGTCTTTGACTCTGTCTCTGACTCTTGTCTTTGACTCTGTCTCTGACTCTTGTCTTTGACTCTGTCTCTGACTCTTGTCTCTGACTCTGTCTCTGACTCTCTCTCTTGTCTATGACTCTGTCTCTGACTCTTGTCTTTGACTCTGTCTCTGACTCTTGTCTCTGTCTCTGACTCTCTCTCTTGTCTATGACTCTGTCTCTGACTCTTGTCTTTGACTCTTGTCTCTGACTCTGTCTCTGACTCTTGTCTCTGTCTCTGACTCTCTCTCTTGTCTATGACTCTGTCTCTGACTCTTGTCTTTGACTCTTGTCTCTGACTCTGTCTCTGACTCTTGTCTCTGACTCTGTATCTGACGCTCTCTCTTGTCTTTGACTCTGTCTCTGACTCTTGTCTTTGACTTTGTTTCTGACTCTTGTCTTTGACTCTGTCTCTGACTCTTGTCTTTGACTCTGTCTCAGACTCTGTCTCTGACTCTGTCTCTGACTCTGTCTCTGACGCTCTCTCTTGTCTTTGACTCTGTCTCTGACTCTTGTCTTTGACTCTGTTTCTGACTCTTGTCTTTGACTCTGTCTCTGACTCTTGTCTTTGACTCTGTCTCTGACTCTTGTCTTTGACTCTGTCTCTGACTCTTGTCTTTGACTCTGTCTCTGACTCTTGTCTTTGACTCTGTCTCTGACTCTTGTCTTTGACTCTGTCTCTGACTCTTGTCTCTGACTCTTGTCTTTGACTCTGACTCTGACTCTTGTCTTTGACTCTGCCTCTGACTCTTGTCTTTGACTCTTGTCTCTGACTCTTGTCTCTGACTCTTGTCTTTGACTCTGTCTCTGACTCTTGTCTATGACTCTTGTCTCTGACTCTGTCTCAGACTCTTGTCTCTGACTCTTGTCTCTGACTCTGACTGTGTCTTATACTCTCTCTCTCTTGTCTCTGACTCTGTCTCCTACTCTATCTTTCTCTCTTTGACTATGTCTTTGACTCTGTCTCTTGTCTCTGACTCTTGTCTCTGACTGACTGTGTCTTATACTCTCTCTCTCTTGTCTCTAACTCTTGTCTCTGACTCTGTCTGTGACTCTCTCTCTGTCTGTGACTCTCTCTCTTGTCTATGACTCTGTCTCTGACTCTTGTCTATGACTCTGTCTCTGACTCTTGTCTCTGACTCTGTCTCTGACTCTTGTCTCTGTCTCTGACTCTCTCTCTTGTCTATGACTCTGTCTCTGACTCTTGTCTTTGACTCTTGTCTCTGACTCTGTCTCTGACTCTTGTCTCTGACTCTTGTCTCTGTCTCTGACTCTCTCTCTTGTCTATGACTCTGTCTCTGACTCTTGTCTTTGACTCTTGTCTCTGACTCTGTCTCTGACTCTTGTCTCTGACTCTGTCTCTGACGCTCTCTCTTGTCTTTGACTCTGTCTCTGACTCTTGTCTTTGACTTTGTTTCTGACTCTTGTCTTTGACTCTGTCTCTGACTCTTGTCTTTTACTCTGTCTCTGACTCTTTTCTTTGACTCTTGTCTCTGACTCTTGTCTCTAACTCTTGTCTTTGACTCTGACTCTGACTCTTGTCTTTGACTCTGTCTGTGACTCTCTCTCTCTGTCTGTGACTCTCTCTCTTGTCTATGACTCTGTCTGTGACTCTCTCTCTCTGTCTGTGACTCTCTCTCTCTGTCTGTGACTCTCTCTCTCTGTCTGTGACTCTCTCTCTCTGTCTGTGACTCTCTCTCTTGTCTATGACTCTGTCTCTGACTCTTGTCTCTGACTCTGTATCTGACGCTCTCTCTTGTCTTTGACTCTGTCTCTGACTCTTGTCTTTGACTCTGTTTCTGACTCTTGTCTTTGACTCTGTCTCTGACTCTTGTCTTTGACTCTTGTCTCTGACTCTTGTCTCTGACTCTTGTCTTTGACTCTGTCTCTGACTCTTGTCTATGACTCTTGTCTCTGACTCTGTCTCAGACTCTTGTCTCTGACTCTTGTCTCTGACTCTGACTGTGTCTTATACTCTCTCTCTCTTGTCTCTGACTCTGTCTCCTACTCTATCTTTCTCTCTTTGACTCTGTCTTTGACTCTGTCTCTTGTCTCTGACTCTTGTCTCTGACTGACTGTGTCTTATACTCTCTCTCTCTTGTCTCTGACTCTGTCTCTGACTCTATCTCTGTCTCTGACTCTCTCACTTGTCTCTGACTTTGTCTCTGACTCTTGTCTTTGACTCTGTCTCTGACTCTTGTCTCTGTCTCTGTCTCTGTCTCTGTCTCTGTCTCTATCTCTCTCTCTGACTCTATCTCTTGTCTCTGACTCTTCTCTTTTCTCTGACTCTTCTCTTGTCTCTGACTCTCTTGTCTCTGACTCTATCTGTCTCTCTGACTCTGTCTCTGACCCTCTCTCTTGTCTCTGACTCTGTCTCTGACTCTGTCTCTTGTCTCTGACTCTGTCTCTGACTCTGTCTCTGTCTCTGACTCTATCTCTCTCTCTGACTACGTCTCTGACCCTCTCTCTTGTCTCTGACTCTTGTCTCTGACTCTTGTCTCTGACTCTTGTCTCTGACTCTGTCTCTGACTCTTGTCTTTGACTCTGTCTCTGACTCTTGTCTTTGACTCTGTCTCTGACTCTGTCTCTGACTCTTGTCTCTGACTCTGGCTCTGACTCTGGCTCTGACTCTCTCTCTTGTCTTTGACTCTGTCTCTGAATCTTGTCTTTGACTCTGTCTCTGACTCTTGTCTTTGACTCTGTCTCTGTCTCTAGTCTCTGACTCTGACTCTGTCTGACTCTGTTTCTGACTCTTGTCTTTGACTCTGTCTCTGACTCTTGTCTTTGACTCTGTCTCTGACTCTTGTCTTTGACTCTGTCTCTGACTCTTGTCTCTGACTCTGTCTCTGTCTGACTCTCTCTCTTGTCTATGACTCTGTCTCTGACTCTTGTCTTTGACTCTTGTCTCTGACTCTGTCTCTGACTCTTGTCTCTGACTCTGTCTCTGACTCTTGTCTCTGTCTCTGACTCTCTCTCTTGTCTATGACTCTGTCTCTGACTCTTGTCTTTGACTCTTGTCTCTGACTCTGTCTCTGACTCTTGTCTTTGACTCTGTCTCTGACTCTCTCTCTCTTGTCTATGACTCTCTCTCTGACTAATGTCTTTGACTCTGTCTCTATCTCTCTCTCTAGTCTTTGACTCTGTCTCTGACTCTTGTCTCTGACTCTGTCTCTGACTATCTCTCTTGTCTTTGACTCTGTCTCTGACTCTTGTCTTTGACTCTGTCTCTGACTCTTGTCTTTGACTCTGTCTCTGACTCTTGTCTATGACTCTGTCTCTGATCTCTCTCTTGTCTTTGACTCTGTCTCTGACTCTTGTCTTTGACTCTGTCTCTGACTCTTGTCTTTGACTCTGTCTCTGACTCTTGTCTTTGACTCTGTCTCTGACTCTTGTCTTTGACTCTGTCTCTGACTCTTGTCTTTGACTCTGTCTCTGACTCTTGTCTTTGACTCTGTCTCTGACTCTTGTCTTTGACTCTGTCTCTGACTCTGTCTCTGACTCTTGTCTCTGACTCTGTCTCTGACTCTCTCTGACTCTGTCTCTGACTCTCTCTCTTGTCTGACTCTGTCTCTGACTCTTGTCTTTGACTCTGTCTCTGACTCTGTCTCTGACTCTGTCTCTGACTCTGTCTCTGACTCTGTCTCTGACTCTTGTCTCTGACTCTTGTCTCTGACTCTGTCTCTGACTCTTGTCTCTGACTCTTGTCTCTGACTCTGTCTCTGACTCTTGTCTCTGACTCTTGTCTTTGACTCTGTCTCTGACTCTTGTCTCTGACTCTTGTCTTTGACTCTGTCTTTGACTCTGTCTCTGACTCTGTCTCTGACTTGTCTCTGACTCTTGTCTTTGACTCTGTCTCTGACTCTTGTCTATGACTCTGTCTCTGACTCTGTCTCTGACTCTTGTCTCTGACTCTTGTCTTTGACTCTGTCTCTGACTCTTGTCTTTGACTCTGTCTCTGACTCTTGTCTCTGACTCTTGTCTTTGACTCTGTCTCTGACTCTTGTCTCTGACTCTTGTCTTTGACTCTGTCTCTGACTCTGTCTCTGACTCTTGTCTCTGACTCTTGTCTTTGACTCTGTCTCTGACTCTTGTCTCTGACTCTGTCTCTGACTCTGTCTCTGACTCTGTCTCTGACTCTTGTCTTTGACTCTGTCTCTGACTCTGTCTCTGACTCTGTCTCTGACTCTTGTCTTTGACTCTGTCTCTGACTCTGTCTCTGACTCTGTCTCTGACTTGTCTCTGACTCTTGTCTTTGACTCTGTCTCTGACTCTTGTCTATGACTCTTGTCTCTGACTCTGTCTCAGACTCTTGTCTCTGACTCTTGTCTCTGACTCTGTCTCTGACTCTTGTCTTTGACTCTGTCTCTGACTCTTGTCTCTGACTCTTGTCTTTGACTCTGTCTCTGACTCTCTCTCTTGTCTATGACTCTGTCTATGACTCTGTCTTTGACTCTTGTCTCTGACTCTGTCTCTGACTCTTGTCTCTGACTCTTGTCTTTGACTCTGTCTCTGACTCTCTCTCTTGTCTATGACTCTGTCTCTGACTCTGTCTCTGACTCTGTCTCTGACTCTGTCTCTGACTCTCTCTCTTGTCTATGACTCTGTCTCAGACTCTTGTCTTTGACTCTGTCTCTGACTCTTGTCTCTGACTCTTGTCTCTGACTCTGACTGTGTCTTATACTCTCTCTCTCTTGTCTCTGACTCTGTCTCCTACTCTATCTTTCTCTCTTTGACTCTGTCTTTGACTCTGTCTCTTGTCTCTGACTCTTGTCTCTGACTGACTGTGTCTTATACTCTCTCTCTCTTGTCTCTGACTCTGTCTCTGACTCTATCTCTGTCTCTGACTCTCTCACTTGTCTCTGACTCTTGTCTCTGACTCTTGTCTTTGACTCTGTCTCTGACTCTTGTCTCTGTCTCTGACTTTTGTCTCTGACTCTTGTCTTTGACTCTGTCTCCGACTCTTGTCTCTGTCTCTGTCTCTGTCTCTATCTCTCTCTCTGACTCTATCTCTTGTCTCTGACTCTTCTCTTGTCTCTGACTCTCTTGTCTCTGACTGTCTCTGACTCTATCTGTCTCTCTGACTCTGTCTCTCCCTCTGACTCTGTCTCTGACCCTCTCTCTTGTCTCTGACTCTGTCTCTGACTCTGTCTCTTGTCTCTGACTCTGTCTCTGACTCTGTCTCTGTCTCTGACTCTATCTCTCTCTCTGACTACGTCTCTGACCCTCTCTCTTGTCTTTGACTCTGTCTCTGACTCTTGTCTTTGACTCTGTCTCGGACTCTTGTCTCTGACTCTGTCTCTTGTCTCTGACTCTTGTCTTTGACTCTGTCTCTGACTCTTGTCTTTGACTCTGTCTCTGACCTTCTGTCTTTGACTCTGTCTCTGACTCTTGTCTTTGACTCTGTCTCTGACTCTCTCTCTCTTGTCTATGACTCTCTCTCTGACTAATGTCTTTGACTCTGTCTCTATCTCTCTCTCTAGTCTTTGACTCTGTCTCTGACTCTTGTCTCTGACTCTGTCTCTGACTATCTCTCTTGTCTTTGACTCTGTCTCTGACTCTTGTCTTTGACTCTGTCTCTGACTCTTGTCTTTGACTCTGTCTCTGACTCTTGTCTATGACTCTGTCTCTGTATCTCTCTCTTGTCTTTGACTCTGTCTCTGACTCTTGTCTTTGACTCTGTCTCTGACTCTTGTCTCTGACTCTGTCTCTGACTCTTGTCTTTGACTCTGTCTCTGACTCTTGTCTTTGACTCTGTCTCTGACTCTTGTCTTTGACTCTGTCTCTGACTCTTGTCTTTGACTCTGTATCTGACTCTCTCTTGTCTTTGACTCTGTCTCTGACTCTTGTCTTTGACTCTGTCTCTGACTCTTGTCTTGTCTCTGACTCTGTCTCT
>JBBPBX010062921.1:0-15271 GCA_038048925.1 Garcialebias charrua
TGGGAGACTGCTCATTCAAGTATCATATTAATTATCTTTCAGAGTTCTCATTCGTTTTTTGTGCTCGGGTCTTGAAGAGTTTTTTTTTTTTTTATTGGTGTAGGCTACTGTAAATGGGCCATGTTTAAAAACTACGGTAATGAGTTTCCCTTTCTGCGTTGTGCTGGTTCTATAGATTAATCAGGCCATGACACGGTTTTTCTTGTCCTACACAAAACAAAAGTACATAACATAATAACAGGTCTATAAATAAACTGTACTTGGATGAAAAATAAACTGCACGCACCTCTCCCACAGGACAACATGACAAGGGAGAAGGGGCGCAAACAATTTAAATACAATAAGCATGCATGTATGACCTTTGCTGTGTGCAGGCATAGCAAGGCTTGCTGTGTTACTACAGAGGACAGAGCACGTTCTATCTAACTAACCACAAATAACTATAACAGGTTTAACTAATAATGTTTGTTCAAACCACAAAGACGAGGCACCAGAATACAAACAAAAGTTACAAAGCATACTCCATGTTTCCTCTGTCAGTAAATTAAAAATGCCATGATTAGAACCAAGGTTTAAAAACCATATATAAAAATTGTGTTTCTGTACACCCTGTACTCAGGGCCTGTGAGTGATCATATATGTGTTATTAATCTGGTTTTGTGTGTGTGTGCGTGAACGTGAATTTGCTGTGTGTCTTAAGTAGTTTGCAACAGTCAGTCTGTTTTCAACATAAAAGTCCTGCACACTTTGACAATATATATATATATATATATATATATATATATATATATATATATATATATATATTATATATATATATATATTAGGGGTGTAACGGTACGCTAAAATCACATTTCGGTTCGGTTCAACTACAAGGAGGGCTCGGTTCGGTTTATTTTCGGTACAAAAAAAAAGACAAAATAAAGACTTACAAAATGTTTATTTTGAAAATATGCCAAAAATATGTTTGTATTGTATTGTAGTAATAAATAAAAGTGACCCATTTGGATGATATTTTAAATAAACAGCACTCTACAATAAATAAACTATATTAACAATAATAAAAATCTTAATAAATACAATAACAGTCAGAACCAGAACAATAAGCAGCAACAGACTGTTTACAATCTAACTATTTCATTTCATTTATTTATTTATTTAAGTTAGGACAATGCATATTAATCAACATAACAGCAGTTAGCATCAATGTAAATATGCCGGAGTTAGCACAATAGCTAATTTTCATCCTTTGTCCCAAGGCAGGTAAGAATAAGAAACGTCCCATGAAACAAAAGAGCGGAGAAAAATACAAACATCACCTATATAGCACATAACACAACATAAAATTACAATAAAAATATGATGCCATAAGAAAATAGACAAAGTAATCTACACATGAGTGCACTTCTGATTAGTTTTCAGCCAAAGTTTCAGAGAATTTTTAAAGCTGGAGTAGGTGCCACAGTTCCTGATGGAAACTGGCAGTGTGTTCCATGACTGCGTGCCTCTGATGGACACCACCATTTGGCCAAATTTAGTCCTGCGCCGCTGCACATCACAATCTCCTCTGGTCAGTGCTCTTGTGTTTACTGTACTTGTTTTTTTACTTATAAAATATATTAAAGGAGGAGGAGCAAGTCCATTTAAAACTTTAAAAATCAGGCAAACGTCCATAAAAATCTGATAGCTATTAAAATCCAAAATTTTGTACTTATTTATGATGTTGCAGTAATGATACTGTATTGGCTTTTTGTCAAAAATTTTCAGTGTTTTCTTAAAAAGAGACTTTAGGGGCTTCATGACGATCTCTGAAGTGTGAGACCATGTAGTATAACAATAGGCTATATGGCTGAAGATCATGGCATGCATGT
Source organism: Garcialebias charrua (assembly GCA_038048925.1). Classification (NCBI taxonomy): domain Eukaryota; kingdom Metazoa; phylum Chordata; class Actinopteri; order Cyprinodontiformes; family Rivulidae; genus Garcialebias; species Garcialebias charrua. The sequence continues at coordinate 1,872 of JBBPBX010062921.1, forward strand.
AAGCCTTTGCTGATTCTGTTGTCAGAGAAGGTCTTATATGTTTGAAGTTTGCCAGATTAAGTTTAATTATATGTGAAATTCTCTTTACATGTTGCTTGAAATTTAGATTGGAATCAAAAATGACTCCGAGGTATTTAAATTGTTCAACCACATCTAATGTCTCGCCATTGACCAACACAGATGGATGCCCATCATCTGGTGGCAGCCGAGAGAAAAACATACAGACTGTTTTTTTAGTGTTGAGATGTAGACAAGAGTCCTGGAGCCAGTGAGACACCGGCATCATGGCACTAGAAAGCACAGCAGCAGCTTCATTTTTTGTTTTTCCATGAACATACAATACAGTATCATCTGCATATAATTGCATTTTTACAGTTTTGCAAACATTTGGCAAATCATTAACATATAGGCTAAATAAGATTGGTCCCAGTATTGAGCCCTGTGGGACTCCAGCTGAGCAGGTAAGAAAGGTAGATTGTGAGTTTTCTATTTGTACTGCTTGTTTTCTATCAGACAGATATGATTTCATCCAGCAGAGGGCACTATTAGAGAAATTAAAATGAGTTAGTTTAGCAAGAAGAATGTTGTGGTTGATTGTGTCAAAAGCACGTTTCAGGTCAAGGAACACAGCACCCACAAAGCCGCCCTGATCTAGAAGCTGTTTTAGATTTTCCAGAAGGTAACTAATCAAGTTTTTGTCCAGTAGCAGCAGTGTGGCTGTATTTGTCCTCATTACTCACAACCAGAGTTCAGTTCAGTCATCACACACTTCTTAGCTGCAGCAGGTGATCTCTGGTGGATTTCCCTGAAGTGGAAGAGACATGCTACCTCTGTAACTGGAAATACTGGAAATAAAAAAACAGAGGTAAAAAAAATAAGTTAATAAGATTATGATTTTAAATAATAATAAATTATAAATAATAATTATGTGGAGAAGCTTCTCCACATCGAGAGGAGCCAGTTGAGGTGGCTCGGGCATCTGGTTAGGATGCCTCCTGGACGCCTCTGGTGAGGTGTTCCGGGCATGTCCCACCGGGAGGAGACCCAGAGGAAGACCCAGGACACGCTGGAGGGACTATGTTTCTCGGCTGGCCTGGGAACGCCTTGGGATTCCCCCAGAGGAGCTGCTCCAAGTGGCTGGGGAGAGGGAAGTCTGGGCCTCCCTACTTAGGCTGCTACCCCCGCGACCCGACCCCGGATAAGCGGACGAAAATGGATGGATGGATGGATGGATGACATGTGCCTAAGGATATGTCATGTATCTGTGGGCACTTTCAAGTGGTTATACTGGAGTTCTTAGACTTTTCTAGTGGGTATACTCTGTGTGCCTGCATATAGACTACACTAGTGATGCTAGCCAAGCGAGGGCCTGTTTTCTTACAGTTGTATCGGCTTCTAAAATAAGTTTTTCTCTAACACCAGTACAAGTGAGAGAAGACTACATCAGATAGGAAGCTGTTCCGTTTGTTGCTGTTTTCTCAGCCAAGCAACTTGAGTGTCTGTATTGAGTCTGTGTTTATGCTGATGATGCCTGAACGTATCAGTTCACCTGATCAGAACAGACCTCTGATGTGAGCCAGGAAGGGAAAACCAGAACAGGACCAAAGCTCTTTATTGGCAAAAGTGTGCAGATCAAGTATTAGCTAATGTAACATATTTTCACATCGCTGTCAGTAAAACAAATTGTTCTATAAACTTGAAAAACAAAAAATTCTGTGCTGCGTTTGGCCAACCCAAATTTCTCCACACTGTCTCCATGACAGATGTCACGGCTGATAAGTTTCTAACTGTTGATAACCAGTTGACAGAACATCACTTTATAAATGACCAGACTAGTCCTTTAAACTATTGTGATTTTCCTGTGGAGAGTTGATGACAATAAGTCATATTGACTATTTTTAAAATAATTTTTTGTACATAGTGTTTAAAATGTTGTTACATTTATTGTGATATCAGCTGTGTTCACTCACTGACTTGAGAGTTTGTTGGTTTTCATATTTAAGAAACCCTACATACTGTTAATATTTCTGCTACTTCCTGTCTGTAATTTATATTGTTTTGTTTTTTACAATAAAAATGTCATGTTTGGCTACAATGAGCCAATGAACCTGCTTTAAAATAAAGATTTGTTTCTATTTGCCTTTTGAATGCACTTTTAACAAAGTACTGTAAATGCAAGTTTGCTACCACATGTAGAAATAAGTTAACAAAGATATAAAACCCATATATTTGATAATCACAAAAAATTAAGAGCACATATGAGATTCAAGAAATAAATAAAAAAGATGTTTCAAGCACCAGAACTGCTTAACGTTGGCGAGTTTACCTAAAAACAATAAACATGCATGATTTTACATTTTCTACATTGTTTTTGAATAATGCACATAAATGTTTTATTTTATAAAATTTTGTTCATTTTTAAAATACAATACAAAACAATCCCATAAACGATAACATACAAAATATAAAAAAATGAAAGGTAGCAGAAAGAAGAACAAATCTTATTATATCTGCTCCTTTTTTCAAACAATTAGTTCAATCAAAAATAATCTTCAGTAACCGAACAAAATGAATAACTTTCTAATTTTTTAAAACTCTAACACACATTACGCTACTTCATATATATATTTTAACAATTCAGTTTTGATTATTTTCTTAAATGTAAACATTGACTTGGCATTTTTAACATCACTCTCCAAACCATTCCATAATCCAATTCCCTGGATTGAGGTAGACCGACCCTTCAAACTAATTCTGAATTTTGGTTTTACAAATATCTCTGTTCCCTTAAGATTATTATAACTTTGTCTTTTAACTAAATGTATTTGGATATTTAAAGGTAATGCGTTATTCTGAGCCCTATACATAACTGATAAAACATAATCTACCAAATCCTGGAACTTCAATAACTTCAGTTGATAAAATAATGTACTAGATGGATGACAGTAATGCTTTCCGGTGATAATTCTTACGGCTCTTTTCTGTAAAACAAAAATAGGCTTTGTAATTGTTTTACATGCTTTCCCCCAAACATCAATACAATAAATTAAGTATGGAACAATTATTGTGGTATACAACAAATACAGAGCTTTATCATTTAATAAGTCTCTTACTTTGTACAGTACTGCAATCGATTTAGCTATTTTTATTCTTACTGAATTTATGTGTTGTTTCCATGTCAGTTTGTCATCAATGATAACACCCAAAAACTTCACCTCACTCACTCTACAAATCTCAACACCATCAATTTAAAATGGAACATCAACTGTTTTTTTAATTACTGAATATCATGTACAGGTAATTAGTTTTATCTAGATTTAATGATAATTTATTGAGTTTAAACCAAGTTTGTATTTTGACAAATTCTGTCTTCATCAACTCCAACATTTGTTCTATATCTTTACCCAAACAAAAAAATGTGGCATCATCCGCAAAAAGGACACATTGAAGGAGTCCTGACACATTTACCAAATCATTCACAAAAAAAAAAAATTAATAGCTTTGGTCCAAGTACAGAGCCTTGAGGAACTCCACATGTGATGTTGCAGAGGTCAGATCTTACACCATTTATTTGTACAAACCGTTTCCTGTCTTTCAAATAGCTAGATACCCACTGTAATGCTGGTCCTCTAATACCATATATGTTCAAATTTTCAAGGAGAATGGTGTGATCAATAGTATTGAATGCTTTTTTAAAAATCAACAAAAATACTAACACAATATTGTTTTTGATCGACAGTAGTTATTTGTTCTATTAATTCAATGAGAGCCATTGATGTACCGGTAGTTTTTTTTTTTGTTGTTGCTCTAAACCCATACTGACTGCTACTTAGAATATTTTGTTTAGCAATAAAGTATGTAGAACGTGATTGTTTTATGAGACAACATTCCTCAAAACAAGACTCACAATCTTTGCACAGCATGGAGGTTGTTGCTCTGGTTTATCAAAACTGTAAACCTCATCAGCAGCAGATCCAGTTCAGCAGCAGGGCTCTTGTACTACGACAGAATGCTGATGTAATGTTCCCAACAGAGCACTTCGCTCTCAGACTGCAGGTTTACTTGTGGTTCCTAGAGTTTACAAAAACAGAATTGGAGGAAGATCTTTCAGTTCTCAGGCTCCTCTCTTGTGGAACCAACTTCCAGTTTGTGTCCATGAGGCTGACACATTGTCCAGTTTTAAAACTGGACCAAGACTTTCCTTTTTGATTAATCCTTTAGTTAGGGTTGGCTTGGATTTCCTGAAATATCCATTAGTCATGCTGCTATAGGCTTAGATTGCAGGACGACAAATTTAACACATTTTGTCACTCTGCTGCAGTCTTTACATTCTCTACTTGTTTGTATTTGTAATTATTTCTAACTTAACATGTTTTTTTTTTGTCTTTCCTCCTATAGAAAGTACATCTGCACATGCCATTCTATGTCTGTTTCTACTTCCTGTCCTCTCAGACCCAGCTAGTTGAAACAGAGCTCGTCCTGAGCCTGGTTCTGCTGGAGGTTTCTTCCTGTTAAAAGGGAGTTTTTCCTTTCCACTGTCTCCTTTGTGCTTGCTCAGGATGGGACACTGTGAAGAAGTGAAGATTCAACGAGTCTGCTGCTTCCTTAAATAGATAACTTTACTAATTTACTATTTTTTATTTTATTTACTATTTTTACTTTACTAAACAAATGTGTTAAAAAAATGTGTGAAATAGCGTAATGTGTATTGTATTAGTTAAAAAATTAGAAAGAGTTAGTCATTTTGTACTGTTAGTTAGAAAATTAAAAAGAGTTAGTAATTTTGTACTGTTGGTTGAAGAATATTATTGTTTAACCTGACTGTTGGAAAAAGTTGGTTGAAGATTATTATTGTTTACATGGTTTGACTACTGTTGTTTAATCTGATTGTTGGAGATAAGGGGCAGATATAATAAGATTTATTCTTCTTTCTGCCACCTTTCATTTTTTTACATTTTGTACACTATCATTATGAGATTGCCTTGTATTGTTTCTTTTGTAAAAAAATGAACAAATTTAATAAACATAAACATAAACAACANATTAGTAAAAACCAAAAATTTTTTTGCTTTGTTTTGTTGAATGTCCAGAGGACCAGACTTAGCTTTTTTAGATTTTTCTACCTGGATTATTGAGCATGCATCAGGGTATTTACTAATTGTGTTTTTATGTTCTGTTCAGTGCCCTGAGATGACTTCTGTTGTGACTGGGTGCCATATGAACTGAATTTAACAAAATGTAATGGATGCCGTGCGAGGCTGAACATGGTCTTGCTGAAACTAGCAAGGCCTTCCCTGAGAAAGACGTTGACGCTGCGTCTGTTCCAAAATCTGTATCATGAGGCCTTTCCAGGTGTGCAAGTTGTCAGTTTCAGATCGATCATTTTTGTGCTGTGGTGTCAAAATGATTAACTAGTTAGGCTTCCTGCAAAATAATTAAAGTTCACTGTAATTACTACATATCTGTTGTTTTCCACAGCAATTTTCTTAAATACCAAATAAAAAATAGAGTACACCTCTTGCTTGTTAAAGACTTCAGCTTCCTCCTTATTACAAACCTTCATAACAAAAGGTGTCAGCTTTAATATTCAGTGCCTCGCTCTGTGCTCCTTGGCTGGCTTACAGTTAATGTGCTTCACCTGGAGAGCTCCTCTGAGCTGTCAGGTTCAGGAATCCCCTCTGGGATTGCTGCTCTGAGGCATGTGCACTCTGACGACCTCAGGGCGTAAGGCAGATAGTCCCTCAGACATCTGCTGCTGTTTTAAACCTCACAGCACAAAGAACGCTTCGGGATGGCCACCAGCATTCTTTACCGAGTGGACAACGAGTTGTGCAGAACAGACCAGTTTGTGACCGTCTAGTATACTGTATAGTCGTGTATAGTCTAGTTCCATATGGAAACGACTACATTCCTGTTTTAATGGTATGATGCTACAGGCCAGGGTTATCAGCTGCTCCCACATGGCTGCCCCATTATAACATTTTTGGAGGCCCCACTGCTTTTCTGACAGCTGGACTGAGAATCGGCTGCTGTCTGTACATAATGTGTAAAGTTTAGTTTCTAAAAGCACCAAAGAGACAAATAGTTGTGCTTGAAAAGGCTGTTTTTAATCAGCCATAACATTTTTATCATCTACCTGATACTGAATACCAGTAGCTTCTTTTCTCACCAAAGCTGCTTTGCAGTCAGGGAGTGAACACCTGCTGTTACACCTGGTCACAGAGCTGCTAAAAAACATGCAGCTTTGACTTTGTGCATTTAATGCTTGTAGCTTTAGACAGCAGAAATATTCTGAGGGTTATTTTAACACTGGTTGGATGTTTACTGAGCCAGACTTCATCCAGAAATCACCTGTCACTGAAACACCATTAACCGTTTTTCTGTCTCTGAATACCCTGATGCATGCTCAATAATCCAGGTAGAAAAATCTAAAAAAGCTAAGTCTGGTCCTCTGGACATTCAAAAAAAACAAAAAAACAAAACAAAGCAAAAAATTGTANATACATGCTCAATAATCCAGGTAGAAAAATCTAAAAAAGCTAAGTCTGGTCCTCTGGACATTCAAAAAAACAAAACAAAACAAAGCAAAAAAAACTGTAGAAACGTTTCGTCTTTCGTCCGAAAGACTTCCTCAGTCTGAGGTGCTGGGTTCAGCTCAGTCTTATAAATAGCACCCTCTCACAGTGTTACACAACCAGTTGGCTGATGACAGCCTGAAACCAGCTGCTCACATGATCAAGGAGGACCATCAGCCTAACAATGGATCGTTAGCACCCTGATGGTTCGTGAATAGCAAACAACCATCAGGGTGCTAACGATCCATTGTTAGGCTGATGGTCCTCCTTGATCATGTGAGCAGCTGGTTTCAGGCTGTCATCAGCCAACTGGTTGTGTAACACTGTGAGAGGGTGCTATTTATAAGACTGAGCTGAACCCAGCACCTCAGACTGAGGAAGTCTTTCGGACGAAAGACGAAACGTTTCTACAATTTTTTGCTTTGTTTTGTTTTTTTGTTTTTTTTGAATGTCCAGAGGACCAGACTTAGCTTTTTTAGATCTGTCTCTGAAGTTCGAGGTGTGACTGGGACCAGCTTTATTTAAGTAACCACAGGACCAAGCTGTACAGTTACAGAGAATAAAACACAACCAAAGTCACAGCACATAAATTAAAAACTTTCAAAACAAATCAAAACAGCCTTACTATAAAAACTGAAAGTTATGCACCATAACTCATGGTCCCTGAAGAAGGGAACGAGGTGCAACACAATGGCTATGGGAATCAGCGCCTCCGCGCGGTGACCTGAAGTAATACACTCACGCCTTTACGGCAGGGGCGTCAGCGTCGCGCCAGAGGCCCCGCCCTCTGGACATTTAAGCGGCTGACGCCCGTCCATCTTTCTCTAATAAATGCACTTCACCGAGCATTCAGCATTGAAAGGGCCATATGTGTTGCACCTCGTTCCCTTCTTCAGGGAACATGAGTTATGGTGCATAACTTTCAGTTCCCTTTCATTCGGTCTCTCGGTGCAACACAATTGCTATGGGAACGTAATTCATTCACGCCCTTGAAATGCTCAGCAAAATGCATGTGAGAACATCTGCCTTAATACGGCAGGCATTTCCCAGCCGCTCTCCACAAGGTATGTAGAGAGCACAGCCTGAGAAGAAAAATGCCACATGTAGAAACATCGTCCTGATGTTACCACTGGACACATAGATGAAAACACCAGTTGGAGACAGCATAAGCGTCTTCTGCTAGTGTGATTACTCCACATCTCCTTTTTCCCTGGAAAACTTGAGAAGCAGGAGGAAAAGAACAAGGGACCTATTACGACACTGGCAATCAGATGGCAATGTGGAGGTAAAAAACCCAGTTCAAGCACAGGGTAACCTTCCAGGTCCCCAGGGGGAAAAATTATGTACAAGGGGCACGCACGAGTCCCTCATCTGCTTCTTGAACAAACAACTACTAGGACTGTCAAAGAGGCCCATCCATCGCCTTAAGCGCAGGGGTGACAGGGCGTTCTCTGTAGCAGGCCCAAGACTCTGGAACGAGTTACCGCTGCTCATCAAACAGGCCCCCTCCCTCTCGGTTTTCAAATCCCGGTTAAAAACTCACTACTACTCCATTGCTTTCAATGCCAGCTGATTTGTATTGGATCGTTTTATTTATGATCTGCAATGTTTTTATGTTTTTCGTGTTGTACTTCATTGTCTGTGTTGCCTGTTGCGTGTTTGGTTGTCCAGCACTTTGGTGTGGACTTGTTCCTGTTGAAAGTGCTTTATAAATAAAATGGTATGGTATGGTATAGTATCCTGATGTTGGAGAACGGTCAGAGGAGAGGGGAACCCTTCCACTGAAGCAACTCCCAAGTAAACATAAACACCAAGGGTGTCCCTTGTGTATGTTGTTGTTGTTGCTAAGAAGGCAACTGCCATGGTATCCCTGAACTTTGAGAAGTAGAGGTCACATTCTGAACTGGCTCCGCATGGGACCAAGTCCATCAAAGTTCTTTTAACCCGTGACCAGACCTGATCCACGAGTCGTGGGTTCAGTCTTCATTCTGATTCCAAAAGAGGCCCTCTTGAGAGGGCATTCGCTCCGTAACTCAGTTCACTCGGAACATGAGTCGCCCTGAGCGACAATAATCCTGGAACGTACCATGTGAGCATCCTCTGTGTCAGGCTGAGGAGGGCTTGGGATCTCGTCCCCCCTCTCTAGTCAATGACGGACACCGTGGTTTTGTTATCTGATTACACCAGGACGTGCTGTCCCGCAATCAGATCTTTACCGAAGAAGTATCTTGCTGACAGGAATACGGCCAACAACTACAGGAAGTTGATGTACAATCTACTTCCTGATCATTCCAGAGGCCTCGGGCATTCTGATTTCTGCGGACTGCCTCCTCATCCTGTTTCCAAGGTGTCCGTCGTGATAATCACACGGGATGACACCTTACCTTACGGGACCCCTTCTGTGAACACGGACAGGTCCCCCCAAGGTTCCGGGGCCCTCAGGCACTTTGAGATGATTCTAAACTTTTTTCTGCTCACCCAGACAGGGGCAGGTTATATTTGTTAGTTTTAGCCATGCATGCCGGACCCGCATTATCACCAATGCGTGTGGCACACAGGGTATGGCTTCCGCCAAGAGGCCTAAAGAGGCGTTGGCACGCTTACAGGGGAATCCGTTGATTCAGTTTAAACTTTTGCCAGGCAATGGCGAATCGAGGAAGCACGTTCCTCCGAGAGCCATGCCTTGTACCGGATGGTGTAGACCTGCACTCCCAGAAATACGGTAATCCGTCACTCCTTTTGTGGGTTTATGAAAAATCCGAGAGACTCCAGGTCAGAGATCGCCCAGGAGTGTGACTAGGCCTGCTCCCGGCCAAAAACCAGGAGGTAATCCAGGTAGTTCATAATCCTGACTCCTTGATTCCTAAGAGGGGTCAGGGTTGCATCCAGACATTTAGTAAATGTATGAGGAGCAGTCTTCAAACCGAAGGGTAAGACTTTGTATTTATAAGCTTTCCCTTTGAAGGCAAAACCGGAAGAATTTCCTGTGCCTCCTCCAGACGCCCACATGGAAGCAGGCGTCTCTCAAATCCACTGTACATGCGTAGTCTCCAGGTCTCACGGACCGGGGGACCTGCCGCAGTGTCAACATTTTGAAATTGAAAAATTCTTGTTTTCTTGCCCAGAGTCCTGAGATCCAGGGCCGGTCTCAGGTATTCATCTCTTTTTGGGCACCAGGAAGAACTTGAGCCCGCAACGCATCCCCTGGGAGGGATGTCTAGCGGCTGCTTGCTTCATTTGAGTGCGGAAGGGGTGGCCTTCGACCCCTCCCGCGTACTCTGGAGCAGGCTGGTCTGCCCAGCAGAAGACATCGCGAGATCTGACTGTCTCAGGCAAAACTCGTGTGTCCCACTGCGGTTCGTAGTTTGACCTAGTAGGTTGTGTTTCACCAAGTGGTGAGTTAAGAACCAGGGCAGTCTGTGCTCTGGAACTTTCATTCTTGTATATGCATGAAACAGTGTTTGTTTTTCATTACACATACAGTAGACAAGTTATTGTTTAGTGCGCACACACATACCACCAGCTCCTTGTAGCATTTTACAAGTGAAGTCTGGGCTCAAAAGGTCAGGTTCCCGTACTGCATGAGCGGGCAAACCTGAGGCCCTGTTCCCATTTTGGGACCAGGACACATTCAGTAGTCTGAGATTTTATTGTCGTGTGTGGATGGCAATTTTTCTTTATTACACAAGGGTCTGAGTGTTCTTGTGTGTTTAGACGTTCAGAACCAGCTAGTCTGTGTTCCTTAAAAACACAGAAACCGATGGTAAAAATTAGGCATTTACTCTCCTTCTGTGAGTGAGAGCGCCTGTAATGGTGCAGGGGCATCTCCTTTCCTCTTCTTTTGCTGGTGGCCCCTTGCAGCTCCTGTAGCTTTTCTGCCTGGTGGGCCTACGATACAGAGGCCACTTGTCCTTGTCCATCCCGCCAGGGCCCCTCGGGCCCTGAGATGGTTTAATGTCAGAGAGTCATCCATAGCCTCATGGGTGGATAAGCTCTCAGCGTCATCAATGTTGCAAGGAAAAACTACCAGGTAGCGCAGCTGAACAGGTAGCTGAAAATCCTCCTCCTGGACTGTGCTGGACAGAGAGTCTCCTCGTTAGCCGGGGCTAAACGTGGAGGTACTTGTGAGCCCGCTAGCGGTGCTAAGACGGGCCCTCGACCAGTGTAGCATCGGTAAAAAAACACTTCCGTCATGCGATGAATTCTACCGTCGATTCGTAGGATAGCGGAAAAGGCAAAATATGAGAAGGTTAGCTAGCAAGCTAGTCCAAGCATTTTCACATACCTCACGATAGAGTCCTTTGTTGTCCGCTCGTAGCCACGCTAATCGTGTTAGCAACGCTGTCTTCCGCCGCGTGTTGTCGTGGGTGCCCCTGGTTAGCCATGCTAACCGTGGGAGCTAGCCAGATAACGGCGGAGTTATTTCGTTTCCACTCTCCTTTCTCCGGGGTCATCCGCGAGAAAAGCTTCGAGTGTCCTTGTGTGTAGCATCCCAGAGCAGAGCGGACAGGCCTCGTGGGTGTCCACTGCTGAAAAGGGGGGTATCCAGATCCGCTGAAGCAGGTTCGGGAGCCGGAGCTCACGGCCTGCCAGAGTTCCTCGTCCGAGGACGTCCTCTCGCCGAGCTGCTCGGGGCTGCTGGCCTGTTAGCTTTGTTAGCTTAGCAGGTAGCATGCTTCGCAGTTAGCGTTCGCTAACCGAGCAGTAGAAAAGCAGAAGAGAAAAAGGCACGGGAGCTGGGGCTCGCTGGCCTGCTGGTCTTCTTTGACTTTTGGGTTTTCGCATTACCTTCTCGGGAGCCGTGGCTGAGAAGAGTTAAGCCCGTTAGCAATGCTAACGTCGTCCGGAGACGTCTCCTTCCTCGTGTCGCTTTCGCCGGCTAGCCTGCTAGTTGTTAGCAGGGTAGCGGTGTCGCGCAGTCAGCGCCCTCGAGCGAAGCGTTCTGTGGAGAGAGGAGAAGAAAACTTTGGGGTGAAGAAAAATGTGCCGGGCCAGCCTTCGCCAGCCCAGCAGTCCGCAGTAGAAGATTCTCTGTATGCTCTGTGTAGGGAGCGAGCTCACCTCTGGTCGAGCGATGAAGATACAGAGAAGATCCGAGAAGAGTGTTTCAGGTATTTGCGAGGTGAAGGGCAAAAAGAGAAAGATGGACGGGCGTCAGCTGCTTAAATGTCCAGAGGGCGGGGCCTCTGGCGTGACGCCGACGCCCCTGCCGTAAAGGCATGAGTGTATTACTTCAGGTCACCGCGCGGAGGCGCTGATTCCCATAGCAATTGTGTTGTACCGAGAGACCGAATGAAAGGGAACTAAAAGTTTCCTGATTCATGCTCAATAGTCCAGGTAAATGTTTGTAATGTTCTCAGTTTGTCTGTTTGTAATGATGTTATTCTATTACTCTAGGGCTTAGTGTATTTCTAGTTGGATGTTTTTCTTAGTTCATATCCTAGATGTTATTATTGTTTTTCTCTTACATTTTGTTGTTGGATGTAACTGGGACCCTGTGTACATACTGTAATCTCATTTCATAACATGTACTACATGCGGTGCAAATGACAATAAAGACTCTCTGACTCTTACTCTAAATAATCCAACAAAGTTCAGTCACGTCCTCTGGACGGTTTCTTGTGTTGAAACATTTCATCTATCATCCAAAAGACTTCATCAGTCTGAGGAGTCACAACAAACTCAGTCTTATAAACAGCACCTTCACATAGTGGGTCAACCAGTTTGATGGTGCTCTGCTTGTTGGAGTTGGCGGGTATCTGGCATATCGACAAATTCAGCAGACGTGGCAGCGGTTCTGGCTGCTGAGCCGTAAGCTGGACGTGATTTCTGAGAATCGCAGGCCACTTGCGGCTCCTGGGACTCACTAGCCGTGTTTCCATCAACGTTTCTTGATATGCTGGTGAAGATTCTCAGTCGTCCAGGACATGATAAAATCAAAAAGGCGTTCAATACAAGATCAACTGGACTTTATTTGTTGCAAAAGACGTTTCGACCCCTATCCAGGGGGCTTTTTCAATTCACTGAATTTTCTTCACTGAACGTTTCTTGATGCGCATTTTGAAGTATCGCATCAGAAAAGCTGAATGGAAACGGCACAATTCGAATCAACTTCCTCTAATTCGCAAAAACGTTGATACGCTCGCTTGAGGTGTTTTTTTTTTATTTTTTATCAGAGCCGATGCGCAAAACGAGAGATGGAAACAGATTTGCCGACTCAGTTCTGCCGTAGCGAACATTTACGTCACGTGACTTCGTCTCCGGACAACATGTAACATCGCTAAAACTAGTTGGCATGACAGAATAAATACAACTTGCCCGATAGCAACACATACCTGAAATATTCTCTCCATTTTGCCGAGATGTGTGGTCGGGTCCTGCATATACGATATCTATGGGGTCCTGTTTTCAACCGCTACTTCCTGTTTACTGTAGACATGCGTAACGCTGACGTCTGACGTAATGACGCTTTGCGTGGCCTGGTGGATGCACTTCAAGCCAGTTGATGGAAACACTTCTGATTCGCATTAATTTTTATTTACATTTTTGGGAAATTTAAAAAATTCGCTCAAAATTCGAATTGAAAATAGATGGAAACATGGTTACTGGTGGGAAGGAATCGACCTTGGAGAAGGTTACATGCTCGGCAGGCAGTGTGACCAAAAAATTTGGCTGTTTGGAATCACCAGCGAGACGTATCAGCTGAACTATGAAGGCAGATGTGGAGATCCAAGCAGAGGCTGCCTGACCCAAAATAATTATCTGAATTTGGCTTTCCCACTCTGCCTTGAATTGGCCATCTAAAACTTCTCTTGGTTGTTTATG
>JBBPBX010062922.1:2404-20683 GCA_038048925.1 Garcialebias charrua
TGTGTGTTTGGACCAAACCCAGCAGTGATTATCAGGATTAGACTGAACAAAAGGGCGGATATGATGATGTTCAGCTCAGACAGCAGTGAGTTTCTCCTGCTCTGTGGGTGTGTGTGTGTGTGTGTGTGTGTGTGCGCTGAGGTCAAAGGTCAGTGAGAGTTTTCTCTCAGGAGCAGAAAGTTGTTCAAATTCAAGATCTTTTTATAGAATTTTCCTTTGTTTTTCCTCCAACCAAAAAAACAACATCATTAAACAGCAAAGATGACAATGAAACATCCGTATGTAACCATTGGTGAAGACACCATCAAACCTAGTCAATCTGAGCTGCAACATGTACACCCTAATCCACACCAAAGGAAAAAAATAAAATAAAACAAATAAAATAAAATAATCCCTACCCAATCACTGCCATAAGGAAAGGGAAAAAAAAAATAAAAGGTAAAATAGCCAAGAGACTGCATTAACCTGAATGAGTTGTGTTGTCAAAGAGACTGGAACAGATTCAGGAAAGGTCCCCAGACATTCTCAAATTTACCCTCTTTCTGTTGGAGTGTGAATCTGATTTTCTCCAGCTTTAAACAGGACATGATGTCAGCCAACCACTGAGCGTGAGTGGGTGGAAACGGTTCTTTCCACCTAAGCAAAATAGCTCGTCTGGCCAGGAGAGAGGTGAACGATATTACATGTTGTTGGTTTTTATTTAGGTTTGTCATGCCCTCTACAAGACCAAACAGAGCAATCAGTGGGTCAGGGTTCAGGCGTGTATCTAGTACATGTGATAAAGTCTGAAAGATTTCCCGCCAATATTTGTTCAGAGATGGGCAAAACCAAAACATATGGGAGAGAGAGGCTTCAGCATGTTTGCATCTCACACAGTATGGGCTGACATCAGGATACATAGAGGACAATTTCAGTTTAGAGATGTGAGCTCTGTGCACCACTTTAAATTGTATTAGACAATGTCTAGCACAGAGAGAACTGGAGCTCACCAGTCTCAGTATGGAGGTCCAAGAGTCCTCTGAAATAGAGGAGCCAAGATCCTCTTCCCAAGCAGCTTTGATTTTATCTGAGGAAGCACGCTTCAAATCCAATAGTTTACTGTAAATGAATGAAATGGACTGTTTTTTATTTGGGTCTAGAGAAAGAATAGTGTCAACAATACTGCTATCAGTTGAAATGGAGAGGCTGGACAAATGAAGAGTAATAAAGTGCCGTATTTGGAGATACCTAAAAAAATTGGACTGGGGAAGACTAAATTTTTCACATAGTTGTTGAAATGAAGCTAAAGTGTTATTGAGAAACAAGTCATTGAAGCGTACTATACCCCTTCTTTGCCATTCTTTAAAAACAGAGTCCTGAGATGAGGGTTTGAAAAGTTGGTTAGACATGATAGGGCTATAGAGAGAGAAACTAGAGAAATTGAAACATTTACGAAATTGTGCCCAGATTTTTAGTGAGTGTTTTATAACTGGATTTATAACAGTTGTAAGTGGTGGAAGCGGGAGTGAGGATCCCAAGAAAGCCACGGAGGACCATTTCCCAGAACACTGTGACTCCATCTCTACCCAGTCAGGGCTGTCAGGCCTGTTGTAATAGAATGACCAGAATGCTAGACAGTGCAAGTTTGCTGCCCAATAATAAAAGCGGAAATTTGGAAGGGCAAGACCGCCTGCGGCCTTAGTTTTTTGGAGATGTGTCTTATTTAAGCGTGGACGTTTTCCTTGCCACAGATATGATGAAATGATGGAATCTAACTGAACAAAGAATGAACCAGGGATAAAAACAGGAATATTTTGAAAGAGATATAAAAACTTAGGTAAAGTGACCATCTTGACTGAGTTAATACGGCCTATGAGGGAAGTGGAAAGCGGTGACCATCGGGATAATGCCTGCTTTGTCTGATTCAACAGAGAGACAAAGTTTTCTTGATATAAATCTTTATACCTCCTCGTAACTGTAACACCCAGGTAAGAGAATTTTATCTTCTCAATTTTAAAAGGCCATTTACTAAAGTCAAGAGTCTGCGCCAGGGTATTGACAGGGAAAATTACACTTTTACTCAGGTTTAATTTGTAACCAGAATTTATTCCAAATTCCTCAAGTAATGATAAAACGGAGGGCAGCGTGTCAGTCGGATGAGAAATGAAAAGTAAAAGGTCATCAGCATAAAGGGAGACCTTGTGCTCCATATCGCCTCTCCAGATTCCTGAAATTGTGTCACAGGACCGCAAAGCAGTGGCAAGAGGTTCAATTGCCAGGTCAAAGAGCAAAGGGCTCAGTGGGCATCCCTGGCGAGTTCCTCGATGTAGACTGAATGGTTTCGATATCTGAGAGTTGGTCCGAATGGTTGCGGTGGGATGTGAATAAATTAATTGCACCCATGTAATGAAATTGGGGCCAAAACCAAATTTGTCAAGAACATTAAACAAGTAGTCCCATTCAACCCGATCAAATGCTTTCTCCGCATCAAGGGAAATAACACACTCAGGAACAGTATCCGAAGGAGAATAAATAATGTCCAAAAGGCGTCTGATATTAAAAAAGGAGTGCCTGCCTTTAATGAATCCAGTCTGGTCTTTTGATATGATGAAAGGAAGGATCTTTTCCAACCTTTGAGCAAGAACTTTGGCTAAAATTTTGGCATCTGTATTTAAAAGGGAGATTGGTCGATAAGAGGAACAGTGAGTTGGGTCTTTTCCTTTCTTTGCAATGAGGGTAATGCAGGCCTCTAAGAAAGATTTCGGAAGGGATCCTTGGTCAAACGACTCTAAGAGAACCGAGTGTAGGAGTGGGGAAAGTAATGAAGAAAATTTCTTAAAAAATTCAGCAGGGAAGCCGTCAGGACCCGGACATTTGCCAGACTGCATTGCCGATACAGCTGACACAATTTCTGTCAATTTTCTTTATATATAAAATAATAATTTAACAGAAACATATATAAAATAATAATTTAACAGAAACATTTATATAAAATAATAATTTAACAGAAACATTCATATATAAAATAATAATTTAACAGAAACATTCATATATAAAATAATAATTTAACAGAAACATTCATATATAAAATAATAATTTAACAGAAACATTCATATATAAAATAATAATTTAACAGAAACATTCATATATAAAATAATAATTTAACAGAAACATTCATATATAAAATAATAATTTAACAGAAACATTCATATATAAAATAATAATTTAACAGAAACATTCATATATAAAATAATAATTTAACAGAAACATTCATATATAAAATAATAATTTAACAGAAACATTCATATATAAAATAATAATTTAACAGAAACATTCATATATAAAATAATAATTTAACAGAAACATTCATATATAAAATAATAATTTAACAGAAACATTCATATATAAAATAATAATTTAACAGAAACATTCATATATAAAATAATAATTTAACAGAAACATTCATATATAAAATAATAATTTAACAGAAACATTCATATATAAAATAATAATTTAACAGAAACATTCATATATAAAATAATAATTTAACAGAAACATTCATATATAAAATAATAATTTAACAGAAACATTCATATATAAAATAATAATTTAACAGAAACATTCATATATAAAATAATAATTTAACAGAAACATTCATATATAAAATAATAATTTAACAGAAACATTCATATATAAAATAATAATTTAACAGAAACATTCATATATAAAATAATAATTTAACAGAAACATTCATATATAAAATAATAATTTAACAGAAACATTCATATATAAAATAATAACTTAACAAAAACGTTCATATATAAAATAAAAATTTAACATTATGAGGAGCAGACTGCTTTGAGTTTAACTCCATCACAGAACTCTCATCTTGAACAAGCATGAAATGGAAAGAAAAACTCCCTCATGAGGAAGAAACCTTTAGCAGAACCAGACTCAGGACAAGCGGCCATCTGCTTTGACCGGCTGGGTTTGGGAGGAACAGATACACAATGGCAGGTCAAGAATCGCATGTTAAGAAAGAAATAGTATCAAACGAAAACTATTCAATTTTAACAATTCATTTAAGAAATGAGGTCAGTTTGTCCTCTAGTAGTCTAAACCTATAGCAGCAGAACAAGTCAACACTAACTATAGGATTTATGAAAAAGTAAAGTGTTATGGTGTAGTCACACCGAACAGCGTTTTGAACCTCCAAAAAGCTCCTCACGCACGCAAGTGGACGCACTTGTGAATGCAGCGTGTCCAAACCTGAACGCCAGAACGCGAAACAGCTGCTGGGTGTGTGGGAGGAGCTTACCGGTATACAGAGTCCTGCGCACAGAGTCCTGCTCACTCCGCCAGGCGAGGAGCTGTTTATTTCCGTCTCTGTCGAGCAGACTTGACTGGTCGTGAAGGAATTGTCGCGAACACACAGCTACAATGAGTTTCTCTTCCATAGTCCACGAGCTCGCGGGTCTTTTCTTTTTTTTTCCGACAAACAATACGTCACATAGTGCGCGCGCACCCTCGTTTCCGCGTCACATAGGGACTCTCCCACTGCCCCCTCTCTTCTCCCCCCGACTCTCCCTGATTGGTTGACACACCAACCAATCAGGTAGAGTTGAGCGGCGTTTGAAAGTTTGAACCGCGAAATCTTCAGCATGTTGAATGCTCGGTTTGGAGGCGGAAGCCGGTTCACGTGCACGGAAAAACGCTTCCCAGCACGCTCAACACGCACGCGACCTGACGCCAGACGCCAAGAAGCTGCTGGAAGCGGGTCCACCATTGACTTTACATGTAAACTGGAGGCTTTGGAGGCTGAAACGCTGCTCGGTGTGACTACACCATTAATCCCAGTCTTCAAACTGGACAATGTGTCAGCCTCATGGACACAAACTGGAAGTTGGTTCCACAAGAGAGGAGCCTGACAACTGAAAGATCTTCCTCCATTCTGCTGCTGGAAACTCTAGGAACCACAAGTAAACCTGCAGTCTGAGAGTGAAGTGCTCTGTTAGTAAAATATGGAACAATAAGATCTGTAATATAAGATGGAGCTAGGTTGTTGAGGGCTTTGTAGGTTAGAAGTAAGATTTTGAATTCAGTTCTGGATTTGACAGGGAGCCAGTGGAGAGAAGCTAAAACTGGAGAGATATGATCTCTCCCAGTAACTCCAGTTAAGACTCTGGCAGCAGCATTTTGGATCAACTGAAGACTTTTTAAAGAAGTATTTGGACACCCAGATAACAAACCATTGCAATAGTCCAGTCTAGACGTGACAAATGCATGAACCAGTTTTTCTGCATCATTTTTAGATGTTTCTAATTTTAGTGATATTACACAGGTGGAAGAAGGAGGTTCTAGTAACATTTTTAATGTGGGGGATAAAAGACATGTCCTGATCAAAAATAACACCAAGATTTTTAACTTTAGAGCTGGAGGCAGATTAATGTCATCCAAGGAGGAGAAAGACTGAAAAATTAATTCCTAATATGCTCAGGTCCAAAAACTAAAACCTCAGTCTTGTCTTTGTTCAGAAGCAGAACATTTAGGATCATCCAGGTTTTTATGTCTTTAAAGGTATTGTGACATGATTTTGTAAATTTGAATATTTGTCAGAACATATATATCTTATATCATTGAGCTCTGGTCGTTTTTGCATAATAAATTATAAATATATTAAATTTTTATTCCAAGTTATGGTAGTTTTTTTCTCTGGGATACGCCCCTAAAAATCTGCGCATTTCCGCAAAATGTCATCTTGACGTGACAACGGGAAGGCACGCTCCAACGTGCATTTAAATAATAATGGCGGAGCATGTCCTATCGCGTCTGAGATATCATTTTGAGACAGTAAATCTTCCAAAACTCTCATTAATAAACACTCCCTGAATAAAAAAATTACAGATGTTACCTGATGGCGCAGACATAATTTAAAAATGCATACATAGCAACGTGTTTGCTCCGGGCTCTCGGCTAATTTTTTTTAGAAGCTATCTTGGCTAACAAGAGTCCCTGACACCGGTCACGTCTGAGATATATCATTT
This sequence comes from Garcialebias charrua, assembly GCA_038048925.1. Taxonomy (NCBI): domain Eukaryota; kingdom Metazoa; phylum Chordata; class Actinopteri; order Cyprinodontiformes; family Rivulidae; genus Garcialebias; species Garcialebias charrua. Next base: position 8,428 of record JBBPBX010062922.1, read on the forward strand.
TAAGACAGTAAATCTTCCAAAACTCTCATTAATATCCCTCCCCGAATAGAAAGAAACGAGATGTTACCTGATGGCGCAGACATAATTTAAAAATACATACATAGCAACGTGGCCTGTATCGCGGCTATTGTGTTAGCTATCTGATTCGGCTAGCTTGTTAGCAGCGAACAAACATAATCTGCCGTGATAATTGGCTTTATACACTCAAAGTGTATAAAGTAAAACAACATGAACTCACGTAAAATAAATAGTTTATAATCTAAAACACTACACACCTCCGATTATGTTTACACAAAGACTTACTCATCTCCTGGACAGTCTTCCGATGGTCCCTGCGTTGTTTCGACATGGTAGCTCCTGTGGGACTTTCTTCTGTAGATTTTCTTTTAAAAATAGTAGGAATAGCATCCGGTTTTAAAAGTCTTCTGAATCTTACTGGTAATCCTAAAGATTCTTTTATACCAGGTGCTGAAAACAATCGGCAGTGAAATGGTCGCTGCAGACATAGGACTCCTGGAACCCACCGGTCCTTGTCTGGTCCATTCTTGACAAAGTTTGTCATCTTTTGGAAATTTGTGAAGGCTCACTTGTTCACTGCTGATATTAGAACACACAAATGCACTACAACGTGACGGCATTTTTCAAGTTACACAAATAAAAGGCGATCCTTCAGGAAATGAATCTGTATGGCAAGCAGTTAACACACCTAACAAACGGGCAAGGCTCTGCCTTCTGCCCGTTGTCACGTCACACTGATGTGTCACGTCACACTGATGACGTATTGCGGGAATGCGCGGAATTTTAGGGGCGTATCCCAGCAAGTACCAGAGAAAAAATTAGCATAATTTAGAATAAAAATTTAATATATTTATAATTTATTATGCAAAAACGACCAGAGCTCAATGATATAAGATATATATGTTCTGACAAATATTCAAATTTACAAAATCATGTCACAATACCTTTAAGACATGTTGTAGTCTAAGTAACTGATTGGATTATTTGGGTTTAATGGACAAATATAACTGTGTATCATCAGCATAACACTCAATATTTATCTCATGCTGTTTAATAACTTTACCTAATGGAAGCATATATAAGGTAAAGAGTGGTCCAAGCACTGAACCCTGAGGAACTCCATGACTAAATTTGGTGTATGATGAAGATTTATTATTTACATTTACTAATTGGAATTTATCAGATAAATATGATTTAAACCATTTAAAGATGTTTCTACTATATAATCCCAATATCATATTCAAGTCTGTGTAGTAAAATATTGTGATCAACTGTATCAAATGCAGCACTGAGGTCTAACAGGACCCGTGTAGACACCTGTTCATTGTCAGAGGCCATGAGAATATCATTAGTATGTTTCATCAGTGCAGATTCAGTGGTGTGGTGAGCTCTAAACCCTGACTGAAACTCTTCAGATTATTTCTTTGTAGATGATCATACAACTGACCTGCAACTATTTTCTCTAGAATTTTTTAGATGAAAGTTAGATTAGATATAGGTCTATAATGACCTCTCTAAATGGTTTTAAGGATCTGTTGGAATTGTTGCGAATTCAAAAGGTTGAAGGAAGCTCTGAAACGAATGTGCAAATTTTATGTAGGTTTATTGTACATATAAGAATAAACCTTACAGCAGACAACAGACCTGACTCCAACACAGTCCACACACACATCTTCAAAGGCAGGGCCACGGTTATAAAAACCCCGGATGTCGTCACCGCCTCCTTGGACCCTGGAACCTCCTTGGACTGCTTCAGGACCGCCCTGGAACCACCTACACTACCACGTGACCCTCCTTTCTGTCAACAATCTATCAGCTTCAATGTAAACATCAAATGTTATGTCTGTGTATGTGCAGGCGTGTAACTGTTCCCTAGTGAAAACAAAGCCCGAGAGAAAAACGTTCTGCCTAGTGTCACATTTCACATTATAAGGCAGAATTAAGTGAATACAAATAATGGAGCATAGTGGGTGTAATGTAATACTGATAGAAATATATTTCAATTCCCCTTTTGACATGACAAACATCATGTCAACAAAATCCTATATGTTCTATGTGAGAATGCAATTAAAAACTTGATACACATTGGAAATCTCTAACATTCCCTCCCACAGCAATATTACATTTAAGTTACCCACCCAGAATATAAAACCCTCATATAAAATAAGCATCAATACTAAATGGTAAGAAAAACTAAACAGAACAAACAAGAGAATAAAAAACAAAACAGACAAAAACAAAGAATAAAACAAATGTAACAAACAAATAGAAACAAGACAAAACAAACAAAAACAATGAACAAGAATAAAACAGACAAAAACAAACAAGACAAATGTAACAAACAAACAGAAACAAGACAAAACAAACAAAAACAATGAACAAGAACAAAACAGACAAAAACAAACAAGACAAAAATAGATGCAAAGACGAACAAATAAAAATAAAAACAAGAAAGAACTGAGCGGACTGTCCCTCCTATCAACATACACGCCTCTACAGGGTATATGCAGGAATAATGAAGTTAAATTCAATACCTTTAAAAGGCGTTCAATAAAAAACAACTGGACTTTAACTTGACTTTATAAATCCAATACTTTCTCAAAAACCCTTAAATTACCCAAAATTGAATTATCAACTCTTAACAAACTTCAAAACATTGCATATACTCTGCTCCATTTCAGGTATGTGTTAACCTTAGCAAAGAATATGAACTATGCTTTAGCCAAGTCAGGCCATCTCATCTTCATCATCATAGACACCTGTGAGGAGAAAAACCCTACACTACTCTGTTGACTAGTCTGATATCTGAGAAAAGCTCAACTGCTCTTATTCAGAGATGTCTGTGATAAGGGCTAAGACCACATTCAGAAAATTAAACACTTAATCTATGATTAATCTAATCAGAACAGAAAACACAAAAATCCTTCCATAACCTGTCAAACTCAAATATCTTATTCACATCCATTTCCTATATATATATATATTATTCTCTGTACCAGAATGTTCTACCACAAACATTTCCTATCAGTAAAATTCACCGCTAGGCTTACTCTGATACTTCTTAACAAGGTGCAGCTAAAATGTATCCTCTAAAACATTTCTAATTATCGTTCAAATCTAAGAATTAAAATTGATAAAACTAAATTATATCTATAGAAAAATAGTGAAAACCCTGTACACCTTTCTCAAAAATCTATCAACACACAACTATTGTACGCACATTCACCAAGCACAAACATATATATATAATCACATTAATCTGTCTGAAACATTCACATTCTGTCTGACTCATTCATCTCAACAACCTTCAATCCTTTCTGGACCTCCTGGATCAAACTCACAGTCATTCTTCACAGGCATAAGAATAACCATATGTATCCTTTCAACATACGGTGTAAACAACAATTGAGAGGTTTCAACAAATAATGAGAAAACCTTGGCATATATTAGTGATTAGTTGGTTAGTTTGTTAGTTAATGTGATTAGTTCTGCTCTGCTGCATGTTCCACCTGTTAACCTGTAAGATAAATAAAAAATGGTGCAGGGAAAATAGATTTTCCCTTCATTGGTTACACTGCAACATTAAGCATTCATTCAACATTAATTAATCTGCTGAAAAGGGGAGGAATGTAAACCCAGTTATGGTAAGGTTCCTCTGCTTGTCCATCACAGCTGTGGAAACATTGTAAAGTGCATTTCCCCTTTTCAAATATAAATTATTCACAATTTTATCTTACACGTTCTGTCACAGGGCTGACAGATCATCAGCAGTCCAGATTTGACCTGTAATGAAAAATAAGAAAAAGTCAGCACTAAATCTATATAAATTACCCCAAACATTCAGAATCTTGTTGAGCAACTACTATCCAACAACCTGCTTTTAGGCACTTATTAAAATGATCTTTTATAACTTTATCAAATGTATAACTGTTTCCAGCTCTCATCACTGTATGAAAAGTTAAAACGTTGATCTAATTAGGTATTTGAAATGGTGTGTTTAACTATACAGTATGTTTGTTATCTCCCATCCCCTTTTTTGAAACAGGAGGTAAACAAAAAACATCCTGTTACAAAGAAAACAATGGAAATGCTCATAACACAAACGTCATCTGTACTGCAGGTGGAAATACTACCAGAAAGAAAAAATAAAAACTCAAAACATCCGAACCCAACCAGTAGCATCAGACGTAATACTTCAACCATAAGACACATCCCCCATTAGACACATGTCACACCACCACGACATCCTATGTCAACACCTCCTTCAACACAACCTCTACTCCATCTCCTCCGCTATCCACACCAAAGTAAGAGAGCTTTAATCCTGCTCCAACACCATGAGCCTTGCTGCCCTTCCACTCGGTCTCCAGGACAAAGAAAACATTTACCTTCCTTCTCTGCATCATGCCAGCAAACTCTCTACCTATGCCTGTCAAAAGGTGAGGAAAAAGAAAAGAAAAAGACAAACACACATCCAAAAAGGAACGCAACAGGTGCCCATATCGAACAACTGTACTGAGAGTACGTGAAGGATAAAACAAAAACGTGTGTGGCCATGCAGGTCACGTGTCAGTGAGATCTGTACATGTATGTATGAATAATGAGTGTGCGTGAGGTTCCACCATAGCAAAGAATATGATCATGAAAAACTGTAGTTATCGAACCACCACCTGAAGATCACATGGTCAGCTGACACATCAGCCAGGCTGCTATGTTTGGTAGTGACGTTTCGCAGCTTGACTTTCACTTGTCATGAGTTCTCCAGCCCCCATAGGAGATGTCAAGAGTCCAGCAGTGGGTGCAGACCACAGTTCATAGACTTGAGGTGAAACTGGTGCAAAAGCAAAACTCCATGTAACAGTTCAGGCACGAGTCATGACAGCTTGCGGCTTTAGCTGAACATGATGCATATCGGCAGTCCAGTGCATTTTCAGTTCAGTGCAGGTGGTGACAGCTTGCAGCTCAGCCGAACACAACGCAATTCGACAGTCCAGTGCAGGTGCCAACAGGAGTTGTTAGCAAAACCTAGCTTCAATGACAGCACAACATGTGATCTGTCCAAAAATGGTGTTCAACACTAGAGAGTCATGATGCAACCACTCCATGCTATGGTTGAGGAAACCTAGGTGTATGCAAACGAGTAATGTTGTAGGGTGAGGAATAAAATTGTAAATTGAGAGCTGCATATCTGTGTATAAGTGAAATTACTGTAGAAAGAATTAACTGCTAACCAAACGTCCTCATGGAACACCTGCAACGTTCACTGATCAGACGTCAAGCTGAAATCCTCAGAAAACACCTAAATAAAGTCACCCCCTGCAGTATGTCAGCCGTGTGAAGACTCCCTTCCAGACTCTGTCAAGCAGGTCAGAAGGCCAAGGCAGAACGCTCCTGCAGAACAAACAAGCGGCAGTCCTCCAAGAAAAAAAAATACACATATATAAAAAAAAAAAAAAAAATAAAAAAATAAACCACCAAAGTACTCCAAACCACAATTACACAGGCCCTGTTCATATGTCATTAAACATGACCTGCACCCCACCAGGCTGAAGTGATGAGAACTGGAAACGTAACAATTAATGGCGTGAGATTAACCCTGCATGTACTCCTTTAGGTAACATGTTCACGGGAACCTCACCTATAAAAATCAGAAATGTGCCTTTAACACTGAGAGTGAAAAGCACATACCGTATTCTCCGGTGTATAATACGCACTTTTATTGCTCATTTGAATATCCTGCGTATTATACACCAAAGTGTATTATCTATGGATTTTTTCCCATATTTTTAGACCCATTTTTAGCTCTGATTCGCCGTTTTTCATTTTGGCCAAAAATGGTGCAGTACCAGTTGCAGCCGCTATGGGCGCTAATGCGCCCTGTAGTCTGTTTATTCAAACTGTTTAAATTCATGCTGAATAGCAAATGTTATTCCAAAATGTTATTCATGAAGGATTTCTCTTCTCAAACCTGCAGTGAAGATTCAGTGACACTGTTTATCTCATTTTAGTTTGAGCTCAGGACAATCTCCTCAGAAGAGACTTTTGTTTTTGTCCTAATTAATAATCAGATGAATAATATCTGTTTTTGCTATTATCATTAACATAGGTCCCATATGTGATGCTTTAATGATGTTGTTTTAACCAAACCAGCAGGTTAATAGTGTTGTGTGTAGTGTTAAGATCAGTTTTTATCATAAAATGCTGACATCTGAAACTAACACTTTATCTTTCTGACAATTTGTAATGTTTGATTCAAATTAAAAGTAATAAAAGTATTACTGTCCCTTCAGGAATAACTCCCAAAAAGTTCATTACTGAGAGCGATCAGAGAAGTGTTTCTGAGGTCACGGTTGTATCACTAGTTTCAATGGGTTTGGCGCTATCTAGTGGCCATAAAAAAGACTGTCACGGCAGCGCGTATTATACACCGAAGCGTATTATCTAAGGGTTTTTCTGATTTATTTCCAAAAATATGACAAAGCGTATTATACACCGGAGCGTATTATACACCGACGAATACGGTATCTGCAAAAAATACAGTACTGCATTGTGAGGACAACAGACTGCCACAGAAGGAAATCAACAAAAACAAAAATATAGGTCTAGAGAGGGCAGTGTGTTTAAAACAAAAGTCACAGCAACAGAAAATAAAAAACAAACCGTGTAATAACCCAACTTTTAAGTGGCAATTAACTAACTACTTTACTCTGGAGTTTTCTTCCAAAGCTGCACTGAAGTACACACCAATAAACAGTAACTTTTACAGTCCCAGCCTGAGCTGATTAAGTTGTAAAACACCCTGTTATCAGCCAAAAACCTTGAGGCAGACCCACTAACTGTAGGTGCAGAACCAGAACCAAGTGACAACTCACTCAGATTTATGGATGAAAGAGGCCTCTATGCCGTGCAGGTTCACAGGCACGTAGGGGAGGAGGGGAGGAGATGTCTCCTTCCCGGAACCTCTCCCCCCTCGTGTCAGGCACGAACAGGAGAGTGTTATCTTGTTAGAAGCCATAAATCTGAATCCTAGCCAGCAGCTTGCATCTGCGAAACTGCTCTGTGCACGGCTGCTCAGAGAACAAACAGCAGCTCCAAGCCGGTCCCTGGACCAGAACCTCCAGAGGCCATCTGCGGCAGGGGGGAGGAAGGGGGGGGAAGGGAGGAGGGGAGCCCCATCTGCAGGAACCGCAGCAAATCAGTGGGGGAGACCGGCCGTGTGACAGCTGCATGTGCGAAACTGCCCTGTGCATGCTCCTCAGAGAAGGTTTCTGGCTCCCTGACTTTAACACTCACAAATGCAATAAATGAGAATAAAAATGAAAAGAAAAAATCTGTCCCTGTTGCCTTGTTTGCGTGTATACCGCACCTTCCGGAGTACAGGTCGCAAGCCTCGAATAAAAAGAGAAAAGAAAGCAAAAAAATAATAAAAAGATAAGAAAGTTATCTTAAAAATGGGTGCGACCTATACAGTGGAAAATACGGTAATCGACTTTAACGGGGAAGGGGAGGAAAAATGTGACTCTTAACAGCGATCACAGCCCCGGCTGTGACCTAATCACACGCACGGCAACCTGTGACCCCGGAGCGGCAATCCACTCTGAACGGCAAAACCGTGTGTCGGATGAAAGCCCTGTGACTCGACGGCGACAGATGCCCGGAGTTCACGATCAAGCCTCGACCACACAGTTTCCCGGAGTCCAAAGGAAAAGTGTCTCCCAGCCGACAGGCCGGAGCTCAGAAGGGGATGTGGGGGAAGGGCAAACAAGGCACTCGTAAATTATCCCTACGCGTGTGTGGAACTTCTGTGCTCTTCACCTTACTCACATGTACAAAAACCGCCAAAAAAAATGCACATTCAAATGAAATACCAACAGTAGTTCACGTTTTTTTTACTTTTAGCTGCTAACATTATAAAACACTGGCCCACCTCGAGACAAACAGCCCTCAGTCAACAAATAATTTAGTGTGTCCAAACGCAGACGTTTTGTGTAAGAGGGGTCCTGCTCACCTCTGTGAATCACCGGCTGTTGACTGCGCGCGTGCTCGTCTCTGTCGGCGGTGGGGGGGGAAACCCTCCAAATCATCTCTCGTTTCAGACGAAACTGCAAACCTCTCAACGTCGGTGGTCACCAAATTGTTGCGAATTCAAAAGGTTGAAGGAAGCTCTGAAACGAATGTGCAAATTTTATGTAGGTTTATTGTACATATAAGAATAAACCTTACAGCAGACAACAGACCTGACTCCAACACAGTCCACACACACATCTTCGAAGGCGGACCACGGTTTTATACCTCTAGATGACGTCATCGCCTCGTGGGACCAATCCTGGAACCGAACCGCCTTGGAACCGCCCTAGAACTTCCCCTACTCTGTGAGTGATCCGCCTCTCAGCCAACAAGCTATCAGCTTCATATGTCAATCATCCAGTGTTATGTCTGTGTATGTGCAGGCGTGTAACTGTTCCCTAGTGAAAACAAAGCCCGAGAGAAAAACGTTCTGCCTAGTGTCACATTTCACATTATAAGGCAGAATTAAGTGAATACAAATAATGGAACATAATGGGTGTAATGCAATACTGATAGAAATATATTTCAAAGCAAACATCGTCATATTTAACAAACACCCCTCTGTATCTGCATGCAATGGTATGTTCCTTGTCACTTGACGCTGCTGGTGTTACTTTGCAGTCAGAGGATGACAGAGTAACAACAAACATGCTGCCCAGAAAAATCGTAAAATCAGGCTGTCAAAATAGGAAAGAGAAATAAGAAAAGGAAGACAGACAAAGGAAAGGGTCTCGATTTGTAACAGTTTTTCCCCAAGAGAGGTGGGTAGAGATGTGCGTGATTATCAACCTGTTCACTAGCTTAGCCTCCATTTCACGATGGCATATTATGCCATCAGTTTGAGTGTGCAGTATGTTACCACTGATTTGAGAGCAGATATATGAACTAACAATAATTTGAAGCGTGTTTGCGTTCAGAATACATGCGCACGCCACGCTTGCTCGTCGTGTCTCTGACAGCAGCGGGGGCTCCTCGTTTTTTTTTTTTGCTCCCTCCCTCTTCTCTGTCTGTCATCGCGGCTCTGAGCTCGCAACCCAAGTTATGAACCACACGTCACCATCCAACCACAGACAGGTCTTTTTCATTAAAATTACTGAACCAAGAGGCGGAAGTGACAAAATCTTAGATTTATTAAAGGTTCAGTATGCAGTTTCTGTAGAACTGCAGCACAGAAATATTTTCAACAGGCAAAGCATTATGATCCCTCCCCCTCAGAGCCATATGTGGCTCTGCCCCCTTGTGGTCTGTTGAATTTCAAATTCAAGCTCTGTTTTTATTGGCTGATTCAAATTCAAGCTCTGTTTTTATTGGCTGGTTACAAACTCTGTTTTTATTGGCTGGAAAATGGCGGGTCACCTTTTCTTTTTAGAAATGCTTATTTACCACCTGGAGAAGCAAGGGGACAATATTTTTTTTAATTTTTTTTCAGAGATTACCTGGCTAACATCAGTCTGTCAGGAGGTAGTGACAGAGTGAAGAAATATGTTCATAAAAAAAGCTACATACTGAAGCTTTAACTCAACAAAAGATAATAAGATACACATATTTTTATTTTGTAGACCAGATTAGAATATTTAGTTAAGCATACAAATATGCTTACTGTCATTGTGTTTTAGGTAATGCCATTATGCAGTATTCCAGGTAGAAAAACAAGAAAAGTTTAACTTTTTTATTATTATTATTATAGGCAATATTTCTTAATTACATATAAGATGTATTATTTGTTGGGTTTGATTCTATTTGTAGATATTCAAATTAATTTACTAGATAGTCCGTCTTCTTTACAGACATTTTGTTGTATTGCTTAGTAGAATTTGAATATCTACAAATAATACCAAAACCAACAAGTAATATAATTTAGAAATGTTGCCTAAAATGCACATTGACAATAAGCATATTTGTATGCTTAACTAAATATTCTTGGGCTACAAATGTTTAAGTTATATATTATATTTTGTTGATTTAATATATCTAAGATTTTGTCACTTCCGCCTCTTGGTTCAGTACTTTGATTTGCAAGACATGCTTTGATTGAATGAAAACAACCTGGCTGTGATTGGCTGTTGATGTGCTTCATTTACATATAACTTGGGTTGAACATGCAGAGACAGAGCCACGAGCAAGCAGAGGGAGATGAGCAAGCGTGTGTGTGATTTGAATGCACATGCTTCAAATTATTGTTCATTTATATTGATATCTGCTGTTAAATCAGTGTTACTCAAGCTGGTGGCACAAATGTAACGACATATTTCACCAGCATTTAATCAATGAAAGAAAATGTTTACCAAGATATTCATATATACATATAACTTATCCCTGTACTATTCACCACACTTAACAACAGATGAGTCAGAATCACCCTAGGTCGTAGTTCAATGATCGACTTTGTTGTCGTCTCATCTGATCTGCGGCCGCATGTCCTGGACACTCGGGTGAAGAGAGGGGCGGAGCTGTCAACTGACCACTACCTGGTGGTGAGTTGGCTCCGATGGTGGGGGAGGATGCCGGTCAGACCTGGCAGACCCAAACGTATTGTGAGGGTCTGCTGGGAACGTCTGGCAGAGTCTCCCGTAAGACGGAGCTTTAACTCCCACCTCCGGGAGAGCTTTGAACACGTTCCGAGGGAGGCGGGGGACATTGAGCCCGAGTGGGCCATGTTTCGCGCCTCTATTGTCGAGGCAGCTTATCAGAGTTGTGGCCGCAAGGTTGTTGGTGCCTGTCGTGGTGGCAACCCTCGAACCCGGTGGTGGACACCGGCGGTGAGGGATGCTGTCAAGCTGAAGAAGGAGTCCTATTGGGCCTTTTTGGCCTGTGGGACCCCGGAAGCAGCAGATAGGTACCGGCAGTCCAAGCGGCATGCGGCTCGGGTGGTTGCTGAGGCAAAAACTCGGGCGTGGGAGGAGTTCGGAGAGGCCATGGAGAATGACTTCCGTACGGCTTCGAGGCGATTCTGGTCCACCATCCGGCGTCTCAGGGGGGGAAAGCGGTACGCGACCAACACCATTTATGGTGGGGATGGCGTGCTGTTGACCTCAACTCGGGATGTTGTGAGTCGGTGGGCGGAATACTTCGAAGACCTCCTCAATCCTACTGGCACGTCTTCCACTGAGGAAGCGGAGCCTGGGGACTTTGGGTCGGGCTCTCCAATCTCTGGTGCTGAGGTCGCCAAGGTGGTTAAAAAGCTCCGCGGTGGCAAGGCTCCGGGGGTGGATGAGATTCGTCCTGAGTTCCTTAGGGCTCTGGATGTTGTGGGGTTGTGTTGGCTTACGCGACTCTGCAATATCGCGTGGACATCGGGGGCAGTTCCCTTGGATTGGCAGACTGGGGTGGTGGTTCCCCTATTCAAAAAGGGGGACCGTAGGGTGTGTTCCAACTATAGGGGGATCACACTCTTAAGCCTCCCTGGTAAGGTCTATTCAGGGGTTCTGGAGAGGAGGGTCCGTCGGATAGTCGAACCTCGGATTCAGGAGGAGCAGTGTGGTTTTCGTCCTGGTCGTGGAACACTAGACCAGCTCTACACCCTCAACAGGGTCCTGGAGGGTGCGTGGGAGTTTGCCCAACCAGTTTACATGTGCTTTGTAGACTTGGAAAAGGCATTCGACCGCGTCCCTCGGGGGGTTCTGTGGCGGGTACTCCGGGAGTATGGGGTACCAGGCCCTTTGATATGGGCTGTTAGGTCCCTGTACGACCGGTGTCAGAGCTTGGTCCGCATCGCTGGCAGTAAGTCAGGCTCGTTTCCGGTGAGAGTTGGACTCCGCCAAGGTTGCCCTTTGTCACCGATTCTGTTTATAACTTTTATGGACAGAATTTCTAGGCGCAGCCAAGGTGTTGAGAGGATCCGTTTTGGTGGCCTTAGAATCGCTTCTCTGTTTTTTGCAGATGATGTGGTCCTATTGGCTTCATCAGCTCGTGATCTACAGCTTTCGCTGGAGCGGTTTGCAGCTGAATGTGATGCGGCCGGGATGAGGATCAGTTCCTCCAAATCCGAGGCCATGGTCTTGAGCCGGAAAAGGGTAGCGTGCCCTCTCCGGGTCGGGGAGGAGGTCCTTACCCAAGTGGAGGAGTTTAAGTATCTCGGGATCTTGTTCACGAATGAGGGAAAACTGGAGCGTGAGATCGATAGGCGGATAGGTGCAGCGTCCGCAGTGAAGCGGGCGCTGTACCGGTCTGT
>JBBPBX010062923.1:0-20683 GCA_038048925.1 Garcialebias charrua
TAACAACAGACTCTCTGAGGAGCAGTGGTGGGATGTAACTAAGTACAAGTACTTTGTTACTGTACTTAAGTACATTTTTCATGTATCTGTACTTTACTTAAGTAGAATTAAATGTGGGTACTTTTACTTCACTACATTTTACATGAAGTATCTGTACTTTCTACTACACTACATTTTTATAATGTGTTGAGTTACAAGCTACTTTCACGTTGCAGTTTTTTCAATTTGTCAAGAAACAAGAAATTCTTGCTGCAACATTAAAATGTGTCAGTTCATGGGGTGTTAGGAGACAAGAGATGTCTCTAAATGTCTCGACACACTCTGGTCCAAGTTTTGAAAATGGTGTCAGGAAGTTAAAATATTGTTCATTGTTGATCCATTACAAGGTTGACTAGACAGCATTTTAACTAGAGTTGATGACAAACTGGAGTTGAAATGTTCAGTGCATGATGTGTCTAATTCTCCTTTTTTTAAACAGAAAACTTTTACTTCTGTGTGTTTACTGCAATTAAAATGACACATTGGTTTTATTTTGTGTTAAATAAAAACTTTCAAAGGTAAAATCATCCTTATTATTCTTATTTTGCTTAATGACATTTTACTCTGCTGCATGTCAGAAATTCTGATGCACAGAATCACAAGTACAAGTGTGAACTGTGTCACAGAGCAAACACAATAAAAACATGTACAGTACTGTATTATCTGCAGCATTGTTCATTAAAATGACTCAACACTATTTATGTAATGCAGAAAATTTACATACAGTACACACACTTAATGGTATTGTAGGCCATTGCATTAGGTAATACATTCAGCAATTACTTTTACTTTAATACTTTAAGTATTTTTAAAAGCAAGTACTTATTTACTTTTACTTAAGTAAAAATATTAATATGGTACTTCTACTTTTACTAGAGTATATTTTTGTCTGTTTATTTGTACTTAAGTACAGTGTTTGAGTATTTTCTCCACCACTGCTCGTAGCATACGGCTTACTTGGATAGAATAACTTATTTTCTAAACTGTACTGTTCGATTTTCCTTTACATCGTCTGCCGCAGTTGTAGACACAAGTTAGCTTACCTTAGCACAATGTAGCGCTTAGCTGTTAGCTACATGTACGTCGTGACCACAGAATTCAAGAGAACAAAGCTATAAAACAGAACCAATTACCTTCAACTTCTGAATGGATTGCAGCAAGTTTAGGGCAGGAGTTCCGTGACAAATGAACAGAACACAGTTGAGCTCCGTGATCACCGCAGCACAGACAGAATATACTGTAAACAACAACGGTTGAGATTCAAGCCAGCGCGGTTCAACAAGAGAGGCGTTGACTGGTTGGAATGATCACGTGATACCTCCGCCAATCCAATCATAACGCTCGAGTTCCGAAGTTCTTCTTCTTGTTTTTTAATGGAAGAAAGCAAAAAACACAAGTACTGCCACCTACTGAAATGAATGTGTGACCTCGACATCGTGGAATAAATGAGGTTTCATGAGTCCACTGTTGGTAAAGCTTGTTTTTCTTCAACATGTAGGAACAACAGAATTATCCGTGCCCTGTTCCAGCAGGATATTATTTCTATCCCCTCATCTGTCTTCTACTGGAGAAACTTTGTCCCTGACTCACAATGGAAAAATGTGTGGACATTCATCAGAAACTGATGATAAACAACAAAATGAAAGATGTCTCCTTTAAACTGTTACACAGAATATATCCTACTAATCAATTCATGAAGAAATATATCAAAACAATTGACCCCAACTGTAAATTTTGCAAAGAGCACCCCGAAACAATCAGTCATTTATTCTGGAATTGTTGTATCATTAAGACATTTGGATAATTTTATCATCAGTAATATTGATTCAAAATTTTCGTTAAGATATGAACACATTATTTTTGGCTTTCACGAAAAGAATATTAATGTTTAAAAAAAACTGGCAATTAATTTAATTATAATATTTGGCAAATACCATATTCATAAATGTAAATTTTCATCATCTTCGCCTTTTTTTCCAGGCTTAATTAAAGAAATAGAATTATATTTATGCACCATTTCTAAGAGTAACAACAAGAAAGCTATAAACACGTTTGAATGTTGTAGCTCCTTGAGTATATTTAATGTATAATTTTATCTTTTATGCACTCATTGTAGAAATCTGGCACCCCCCTGGCATAGTTTTTTTTTTCCTCTGTGTTCCTTGTCCTTTGTTCTTTTTGTTCACATTCTTATGATTGTAAATGTATCTGTAGTAAATTAATTAAAAAAAAAAAAAAAAATAAAAGGTTTCATGAGTCGATCGAATGAGATAAAGGTTGAATGAATGAATAACAACAAACAACAACAAACAACAACAATAATTATATTCTTCAAATAAATAATATACATTTGTAAAAAAGAAAAAAAGAATTGAGGAAATGCATTAAAATTCATTCAACCTTTATTTATTTAGTTTACACCCTTTTTTAAAATGTAATTAAAAAACAACAATCTTAATAAATCAATTGTCTAACTGCAAATTTATAGTCCTAAAAGTTTAACTCTGTGAACCGGGTCCAGATAATGTCCAAAACTGACGTTCATACGACGTACAAATGCGGTCATGGTTAGACGTCCTAATTAGACCTTGTTTGCACGTCGGTGCGACGTCTAGAATTGGACTCTCAAACGACGGACAAGTCTAATTTGTAAAAAAAGAAAAAAAAATTGAGGAAATGCATTAAAATGTTATTAAAAAACAACATTCTTAATAAATCAATTGTCTAACTGCACTTTTATAGTCCTAAAAGTTTAACTCTGTGAACATGGTCCAGATCACCTCCAAAACTGACGTTCATACGACGTACAAATGCAGTCATATTTAGACGTCAAAAAAAGACCTAGTTTGCACGTCGGGGCGACGTCTAGAATTGGTCTTCGACCAACGGGCTCTATATTGACGTCACCTCGACGTCCCCTGGACGTCTACTGTTTAGTGGGTCAGTTGGGTTTGTAATACATGTTAAAACCGAATAAAAGCCTTTTTGCGGCATAAAACCGATCTTTGAAGTTTTCTTGAACTAATGTTAAAATCTCGTCTCGTTCTCGCGAGATCTGTGATTTTCTCGTCTCGTCTCGTGAGTTTTGTGTATCGTTACACACCTAGTGTTTACCTTGTCGGTGTCGGTGATACTTGCTTTCGTCGGCAGAAGCCGTGGCAGTCGTGGTTTTTTGGCTCAAGATAAACTTATTCCAGGAAGGAATAACAAAGTTTTGAGCTTACGCTCATTCGAAGTGGACTCATAACAGCAGGTTATCAGTCCTAGCTGAAGACGAAGGTCGTTAGCTCTTGACCAAATGTACCCCAGCTCTTTGGGAAAGTTCACATCTCTTTGAAGTTCCCAGTAGACTCAAACGTTCCAGCAACAGCTTAGAACTTAAAGCTCCACTGACATCATCTTTTAACTTTTCAAAAAATGGCACAACATATACAAATATTAAGATTGACCCCTGACCGTTTTTGCCAAAATAATGTTAAATGAATGAAAATTTCTCTCAAGAACAGTTTAAAATTAGCGCTGTTTTTTTACACGGTAAATACGGGTTTTCCGGTCACGTGTTTGTGACGTCAGATAAAGGAATTTGCTCCAAGCGCACATTGAATACAATGTAGAAAATATAAACGCATCCGTCGAATTTAGCCATCTAAAACTGTAGATATTAGAGATTTAGCTCCAGTTCGTGAAGCAGAAGTTATTTTGAGTGATAAAAAACAAGGAGCAATGTTTCATTTCTCCGTGTTGCTTGTTGTTATTTCAGGAAATGTTGCACTTTCATGAATTGAGCACCAGATGTCAGCAAAGCTACCGTGAACTCTTACAGAGCTCTGTAATGGAGAAATATCTAAACATATCCGTCGAATTTAGCCATTTAAAACATCAGATATTAGCGATTTGGCTTAAGTCCATGAAGTAGAAGTTATTCTGAGTGATAAAACACAAGGAGCAATGTTTCATTCCTCCGTGTTGGTTGTTTTTATTTCAGGAAAGGTTTTACATTCATGAAGTGTGCCCTTGGCTGACATCTGGTGCTCACTGCAAGAATATGCAACATTTCCTGAAATAAAAACAACCAACACGGAGGAATGAAACATTGCTCCTTGTGTTTTATCACTCAGAATAACTTCTACTTCATGGACTTAAGCCAAATCGCTAATATCTGATGTTTTAAATGGCTAAATTCGACGGATATGTTTAGATATTTCTCCATTACAGAGCTCTGTAAGAGTTCACGGTAGCTTTGCTGACATCTGGTGCTCAATTCATGAAAGTGCAACATTTCCTGAAATAACAACAAGCAACACGGAGAAATGAAACATTGCTCCTTGTTTTTTATCACTCAAAATAACTTCTGCTTCACGAACTGGAGCTAAATCTCTAATATCTACAGTTTTAGATGGCTAAATTCGACGGATGCGTTTATATTTTCTACATTGTATTCAATGTGCGCTTGGAGCAAATTCCTTTATCTGACGTCACAAACACGTGACCGGAAAACCCGTATTTACCGTGTAAAAAAACAGCGCTAATTTTAAACTGTTCTTGAGAGAAATTTTCATTCATTTAACATTATTTTGGCAAAAACGGTCAGGGGTCAATCTTAATATTTGTATATGTTGTGCCATTTTTTGAAAAGTTAAAAGATGATGTCAGTGGAGCTTTAATAAGAGAATCCGAGAGGAGTGAGACTTGGCTCTTTTTCATTGGTCCACTTGTTATCACTATTCAAGGTGAAATTCAGCGCAGAGAAGGAAATTGTTTAGGAAAAGTATCTGAGTGAGAGACTTTCAGACGCTAGATGAGAGTTTTAGCTGAAACTCGACAAAAACAATTTCTGTATAAGTCAGTTTGACATTTTAGCTGAACTTTGACACCTTTTCATTTGCAGAAATGACACATTGATGTTTCACATTTAAAGAATAACAGCATATAACATATATCATGAAAATGACAAAAGTTATTCTTTTGATTACATTAGAATAAAATCAAAGATAGAAATAGTCTCTTTTGGTGACTATATTCTCAGATTACAACTAATGGAATAATTTGTAGTAAATGTCTTGTTTTACTGAGAGGTCAGTAAAGGTCATCTCTGGAACAGTTCAAAAATACACAGGTGTATCAAAGTGGACACGGTCATGCCCACTACATCTCCCCCCTTTTGGAAGTCATCGCCAGTCCTTGGGGATGAGGTCCAACACGAAAGGAAACCTTGAACTGTCTCTGATCTTGAAGTAATCCAGCAAGTGGAAAAGAAAAATCAAAAATTATAATCCCATAAAGTTTTTGGAAATTCCATACTGTTCGTAGGTAATCCCATTGCGGTAAGCTTTTAATCCCTTGGAAAACAAAGTCTTATAATCCACAGCGGTAATTCCACAACGATAATTCCATATCGATTAGAGTTGGCGATTTCATCAGCAACAATTGTTTTTATAATCAGCATGTAGAGGGGATCCCTCGATTGACGCAGAGGAGGCGACCCTTGGATGGAGGTTGAAGACCAAGCGTTGGAGCTGCAGGTCCCCACATCGAAGGTTGTTGGCTGGTTGGTTTCCAGTCAGTGCCACTCTGGTTCTATGTGTCATGCAATTATGTGGTTTTTTAGGTGGGCTTATGATTGGGATTTTACATTAAGCCTTACCTATATGCACCTGGTATGTAAGCTATCATGGTTTAGATCAGCTACAATTACCAATTAAGGGGTGGATCAATTCTGTAAAATTAGATATAGGGATCTATACCTATAAAATTTTGGAGGGCTTCTGTAACGAAGGCCTCTAATTCCAAACTATTCCTCCATTCATTACTTAGTTTAGGTTAAACTAAAATAGAAAAATGAAATATAGTTTGATCTAAATGTCTGTTGTCTTTTAGACGAACGACGTAGGATTTGGTATTCCTAATAAATTTTGAAGTCTATGGCGAGACTCATCAAAATGAATAGACAATCTAGAATAGAAACGATCGAATCGGTTCAATTTAGAAATTGTGAGACCAGTGTAGTTTATGGTACCTTGAGTAGCTTTAAACTACATTGACTCTTCGACGATTGAGATTTAACAAAACGAACTGCATGTTGGCATAGTTAAATCCATATCATTCATTAACCAATGTTAATACAAAACCTTTTTGGCTGGGAGTGTTCAGAACCAAACAATATCTCAACTAATGACAACAGTAATGACTAAACAACAAGGAAACAACGTTTCACTGCTTCGACACACTCTTGTCGTCAGATTCCAAAGTGCAACACACAAGAAAAACAGGTCTCAACTTTATGACCGAGGTCAAATTAAATCAGAGTCAGAGAGTCAGAGAGTCAGAGAGTCTTTATTGTCATTTGCACCGCATGTGGTACATGAGATGAAAACGAGATTATGTACACGAGGTCCCAGTTACATCCAACAACAAATGAAAGAGAAAAACAGTAATAACATCTAGAACTAACTAAGAAAAGCATCAACTAGTAATACACTAAGCCTAATATAGTGGGAATAAACAGCAGCACGAACATGAGTTTGTATGAGCAGATGGTCACAGATGAACACAGATGAATACAGCAACAAGAAAACAGATCAGCATCAGTATGATGTGATATTTTGCAGTGTTTATTTTTTATTTTATTTTTATTTATTCATGAGTCTAACAGCCTCAGGGTAGAAGCTGTTCCTCAGTCTAGTGGTTCTACACTTGATGCTCCTCAACCTCCGTCCTGAGGGGAGTGGGGCAAAGAGTGAGTGTGCTGGATGAGTGAGGTCTTTCATGATGCAGGTGGCTCTTTTCCTGCATCTGGAGGTGTAAATGTCTGTGATGGTGGGGAGACTGACTCCAACAGACTTCTGTGCAGCCTTCACCACTCTCTGTAGAGCTTTCCTCTCTTCAACTGTGCAGCCTCCATGCCACACGTTGATGCTGGAGCACAGGATGCTCTCCACTGCACACCTGTAGAAGGAGGTGAGAACTGGGCTGCTCAGACCAGCACGTCTCAGCCGTCTGAGGAAGTAGAGTCTCTGATGACCTTTCTTGATCAGGCTGGTGGTGTTGTTGCTCCAGCTGAGGTTATCATTCATGTGTACACCCAAGTATTTGTAGCTGGAGACCACTTCCACTGCAGACCCACCTATTTTCAGTGGGGCGTGGGTGTGTTTGTTCCTTCTGAAGTCCACAATCATCTCCTTTGTCTTCTTCACATTCATGTGAAGATTATTCTCTTTGCACCAGCTCTCCAGGTGTTCCACCTCCTGTCTGTAGCTGGACTCATCATTGTTTGTGATGCATCCCACCACCGCTGTATCATCTGCAAACTTAACAATATGACAGCCTGGAAGTGTGGCTGTACAATCATATGTGAGCAGAGTGAACAGAAGGGGGCTCAGCACACATCCCTGATCTATAATAATCTCGTGGATTTAAACGGTTGTTAAGATTAGTTTTTGTTGTGGGTGTTAGGCTTAGCGTTTCTAAGTTCAAGTTGGACAATGCGACTTATAGGGTGGGAAAGTACGGTAGTTTAAACCTGATTAGTTTATTTACTAACTTGTGTTTGGACGACCTTATTATCCCATGAAGTCGGTGAGTTTGTGAGATCTTTGTCTTTTGTGGAGTCATTGAACGCCTTGTAAGGTTTGATCTGATTTCGATGTACCCATTTAGCAATTGGCTCTTTGCGGCCTTTGCTGATTTTGATTTCGTAGACGACTGAGGACACTTTGTCTGTTATCAGATGAGGTCCAGTCCACCTGGGCATTAGTTTGCGGGCGAGAGTTCCGGTCTCGGACCCTCCTTTCCCGGTTGCTGGGGCGAACGTATAGTACCAGACTCTGTCTCCCACTTGGAGTTCATTGTGAGAGGCCTTTTGGTCGTAGTACGCCTTGCGTCCTTCAGCGGATTTTTCCAGGTTTTTCTGGGCGAAAGCAAAAGTGTTTCTGAGGTGTACATTCAAATCTTTCATGTATTGTTGTGTAGTGTAGGCTGTCGCCATGGCGGCGTCGCCTGGTTGGTACAACAGGTGTAGAGGGAGAGTCATTTGTCGACCGGTCATCATCTCGAAGGGAGAGATGCCAGTTGATGTGTGTGGAGTGGCTCTTATGGCCATGAGGACCAGAGGGAGTTTCACGTCCCAGTCCTTGTGGTTTGCAGCCACGTATTTCTTCAAAATACTCACCACAGTTCTGTTTGCTCTCTCTACTTGGCCTGAAGCCTGTGGGTGGTAGCCGACATGAAAGTTGGCCTTGACGCCTAGCGTCTTCCACAGTTCTTTCATCACTTCACCTGTGAAGTGTGTACCTTGGTCTGAGTTCACCCGAAGGGGAAGTCCAAACCTTGAGAATATATGATTCATTAACAACATAGCAGTGGTTTGTGCTGTGTCGTTAGGAGCTGGTAGGCATTCTACCCATTTGGTAAATGCACAGGTTACCGTGAGAAAATATTTATTTCCTCTAGAGCTCTTAGTGAGTGGTCCAACCCAGTCGATCTGGAGGTCAGACCATGGGAATGCAATGCCTCTGCTTTGCAGTGGTGCTCTGTGAAGTGGTCTGGTTGGCTGAAACTGGCCACAGACCACGCACCCTTCAATGTAGTCCTTGACATCCTTTTTCATTCCAGGCCAATAGGCAATTTGTTTTAATGCCGTCAGCGTGGCTTTATCTCCTTTGTGTCCTGCGGACGGGAGATCATGGGCATGAACTAACATCACCCCCCTTTGGTCATGGGGAACCACGAACACAGGTGAGGACGTTGGTCCATGAGCGAAAGTTAGGATGCCTTTGATTAGTTTTAGCTGTTTGCGCAGCTGATAAAGGACTTTAAGGTCTGGATCGGAATCCAGTTCGTCTTTAGACGGAGTGTTTTTGTCTGGATCAGTCAGGTACAGTATCATGGAGTTGATAGCAGGATCCGACTTCTGTAGTTGGATGATGTCTGGGTCAGTCAGTGCAGGTCGTACAGAGACTGCGTTGTCAGCAGGTCTGGCTGCGGCCTGTGCACGTGTGACTGCCATTACCCTGACTGTAGGTTGTGTTGGCAGAGCCTTGATTAACCAGGAGGGGTCGAAGGACCATAGAGGACCTTCGTCGGCTCCTTCTTTGGCTAAGGAATCTGCAATGTCATTGTAGTACTTGTCATCGCCTGGGACTCTAGAATGTCCTGGAACTTTCTTCCAGTAGATCTGTAATGCTGCGTTCCAGTTGCATCGGAAGTCGGAATTAGGAACCTGGAATGACGTTATTTCCGAGTTGAATGCATTCCAGTTAGCTTCTCGGAGCGACGACGAAAACAAGATGGACGCCCGCTACAAAGCTGTTGTTGTTCTTGCTTTGTTGGGTTATAAAAGGTTTCTAGACCAATTAGCAGCTAAGTGAAAGAGCAATTCTGAGGCTCTTGAAATGTTAACCAGGTATGTTGTTTCAACCAGTATTTTTTTAAAATAAATTAGCTTATTTTTGATAATTACGATCGAGGCTCTTCTTTCACATCTATTTTATAGTTTTAATTCGATCTCTTTTAGGAAATTAGCAGCCGTACAGAAGTTATCATTAGATAAATAAAGTCAGAAAGTGCTGAACATGATGTTTTTCTGTTCTTTTTTACTACCTCAACATAATTAGACATAAAAAAGCTAAGTGTGGTCCTCTGGACATTCAAAAAACTAAACAAAGCAACAACAAAAAAAAGTGTTTTCTTGCCTTGTTTTGTTTTTTGAATGTCCAGACCACACTTAGCTTTTTAAAAATTTACTACCTGGATTATTGAGCATGCATCAGCAGACATGTTTTACTGTTTATTGTTAAAATTGTCACTGTATTAAACTTGAAATGATTTCTTTGTATTTTAGGATGCTACTGATACACACAAACCTACGGACACATGGAATAATCATGAAGACGGGTTCTCAATGGGAGTTGATGTTGAACATGGATGACAACACGTTTGTGCGTCATTTCAGAATCAACAACACCCAGTTCACATCTGTAATGATGCAGCTGCAGGAGAAAGGCATAAGGAAGGAGCACTGTCAAGGTGCAGCACCAGTCCCTGTAGAAAAGAAGGTCCTGATGTTCCTGTGGTACATGGCCAACCAGAACAGCTTCAGGGAGATGTCTGACAAATTTGATGTCTCGCAGTCCTCAGCACACAGGATCATCATGGAAGTACTGAAGGCCATTTGCACACTGGGACACACCTTCATCTCCTGGCCTAACGCATGTGAGAAAGCGTTATCTGCTGCTGCCTTTCACCGTATATGCGGCCTTCGTGGTGTTATTGGTGCAATCGATGGGTGCCACATTCGGATGCAAAGGCCACCAGTAAGAGGAGTAGACTACATGAACCGCAAGTCGTTCTTCTCCGTCCTGCTTCAGGCAATTGTCGACGAGAAGGGACGATTCATAGACATATTTGCTGGACCACCAGGGCGAGTCCATGACGCAAGGATGTTGAGGGCATCCAATTTTTATGAGACATGGCAAGAGAAGATGGGCGAGTACCACCTGCTGGGAGATACTGCCTACATCAGTCAGGCCTTCCCATTTATAGAGACTCCTAAACGTGACAATGGGGCTCTTACTGAAGCAGACCATCAGCAGAACTTCCAGATCAGCCGTGGCAGGGTCATTGTGGAGCAAGCGTTCGGGCGACTTAAATGCAAATGGAGGCGTCTTCGTGATCTGCAGAACTCAAGGATTGATGCTGTGGTGATGATTGTCATGGCAGCCTGCCTTCTGCATAACCTCTGCATTGGGGCTTCACCAGTGTGCCAGGATCACCCAAATGGCTGTCCAAGGGAGAACGATGAAAATGAGTAAATTACTCGTTACTGTGATGTGTGGATGCTGTACTTGTATTAGCTTGTCATAAATTGTCAAAAAATGTTCTAGTGTTATGATTAAATGTGTTTATCTGACATGCCACTCTCTCGCTGTCATTTATATCAGTGTGGATAAACCACGCCAAAAACATAAGCTGGTATAGGTAAACACACTTTTTACAGCTACAAAAACATGCTTAAAAAACCAGCGGCAAAACTTAGTTTCCCACAACAAAAACACCTGATTAAAAGTTTCAAAGTATCTGAGAAGTCGGGAAAGAAATTATCTCAAGTTCAAAGACAGACATAATATGTACTAGATTTTAACAATTTTAATTATAGATCAATTAGGACAACTGTGTAAAACCTTTTTTTAAATACAAACTGCTGTAAAACACTTTGTTCGAATGTCAGGAATAGACAGAAGATGTGTGAAATGCATGAAGTACAGGAAAGGCTAAAACAAATAGCACTAGTTTATCTGCAAGTACATCGGTTTCCAACAACATTAATGAAAAACTATTCAGTGCATCATGACAAATTGTCGTGTTTTTATACCAGAGGTGTTCCTCTTTTACAATGAATTTACTTTTATTCTAAATAGTTTCTTTTCATTACCTCCTTTCCTTTATTCTAATGAAAAACCACGCTTATTGTGAAGTAAGACAGAAGAATTTGTGCATTTGTTATTTCAAATTGTTTTTAATAAAGTACTGTTTGACAACAAGGCACAGGTACAATTTGAGGTAGGTCTGAGGTCTCGGTAAAATGAGCTACCAGCTAAAACTAAATCAAAATTACTAACTACAAAAAAAAAACATAATTAGGAATGTTGGACCCATAAAGACACTTCCAGTAGCAGCTGGCACATGCAGAGAATACAAAGTGACAGTTTTGTGCAAATTAAATAATGTTCCTCCTGAACATTCTTTTGTGCAACAAATAAAAATCAGTAATCTCTTCTTTAATATTTTATGTATCAGCTCGGTCATCAGTCCCTCCTAATAAAAACAATGTCAATAGTAGAAAAAACTTTCACAAATTAAAAACAAGGGTGAACAGGCACAATTTGAGGTCTGAGGTCTCATTAAAATCAGCTACCAGCTACAACAAACTAAATAATCTAAATCAAAATTACTAACTACAAAAAAAATCATAATTAGGAATGTTGGACCCATAAAGACACTTCCAGTAGCAGCTGGCACATGCAGAGAATACAAAGTGACAGTTTTGTGCAAATTAAATAATGTTCCTCCAGAACATTCTTTTGTGCAACAAATAAAAATCAGTAATCTCTTCTTTAATATTTTATGTATCAGCTCGGTCATCAGTCCCTCCTAATAAAAACAATGTCAATAGTAGAAAAAACTTTCACAAAATAAAAACAAGGGTGAACAGGCACATTTTTAGGTCTCATTAAAATCAGCTACCAGCTACAACAAACTAAAAAATCTAAATCAAAATTACTAACTACAAAATAAATCTTAATTAGTAATGTTGGACCCATAAAGACTCTGTTCCAGTAACAGCTGGCACATGCAGAGAATACAAAGTGACGGTCTTGTGCAAATTAAATAAAGAAATATTCCTCCTGAACATTCATTTGTGCAAAACCTAGAAATCAATAAATTTTTGGTTCACATTTTTTCTATCAGCCGGGTAATCAGTTGCTCAAATCCCCCTTGGGCAGAACGCATGTGTTCCATCATGTCTGCATGATTTTGCTTGCACACGTCAAGTGACTGATGAAGGAGGTTGACACTTTCATCATCTGGCCTCTTGCGTTTTCGAGTGTTGTTAGTTGTGTTGGGCGATGTTACCGGTGTTCCAGGCGTTGATCCTCTGTCTGTGTCCAATGCTTGACCGCTGGATTGTGGTGCCAGCACCTCTGGTCTTCTGATGTTGATTCCATCAGCACTGGCCACAACAGGAAATTCTATGTCATGCTGTACACCAAGCAGGGAGTCCATCTCTGTATAAAACTGAAACCTCATTGTGCCCTTGCCTGTGTCTTTATTGTTGTCTTTTATTTTCTTGTACGAATCAATAAGTGTACCCCATTTCCGTGCTACCCTGTCCGGAAAAAAAACCTGCTGAAACTGACTTTCCAATTTTGCAGCAAAGTCCTACCAAAGCATCTTCTTATTGCCTTTAGCTGTTCTCAGTCGAGCGTGCAGCTCAGCCAGGTTCTTTGGGAGCCCCTCATTGTCAGTCAAATGCCCTCTCATCAACTCTATGAGAAATAAAGTTTGATCACGTGAGAATTGGTCATTGACGGGGTTAGAACTTGTGGGGGGGCTGGGGTTAGAACTTGTGGGGGGGCTGCTCTCCTCTGTGCTCTCCTCTGAGCTCTGCACATTGGACTCCTCTGAAAAGCAGAAATCAGAAGTCAATTTTAATACACATACAAGTTCATTGTTTACAGTAAGTACTACATGTAATGGTGTTCCTATTGCTGTTTACCTGCTGTAGAGTCATTGAGTTGCACTAACTGGACGTGTACAGTTAGATTTTCATCCATAAAATATGACAAGGAGTCACCATCCCTCTGGAACAAGGGACCAAGGAAACGGGTTTGTCTGCTCGGGTCCAGGAACATCTTCGCATCCATGTCCACATAAACTGCAAAGAAATATACACATGGTTAACAACAAATCACATCATAGCAGTAACTCACAAAACTAACCCACAATAATAACCCACAATAATAAATAAGCTCGATTTTCACTGTCTCACACACACCAACACACACACACAGACACACACAGCTGTGGATGGACAGGATGGTTTTGGTTTCAAGTTTTGCATTTTTTTTTTAAACTAAATAATTGATTATATGTTATACTGGATTCCCACCCTGACAAGCCAAGATAAATATTGATAGATCTTTTAAAAACAGTTTATGGTGCAAAACATTAGTTTACTAGCTAAACACGTGTCAAGGTGAACGACTGGAGATGAACAAAGAACAAAACACGTGTCAAGGTGAACAAAGAACAACGAGGTTGCAGGTCTCCGACGCAGCTACATCATCAACACGACAACAATCACGTTTGACGCTCTTTAGAAAACACAAACAGCTTAGAAACATCCTCTAATTATTAGGCGAGGTATCGTATAATAATCACTGTAAAGTACGAAATGTGTTACTGAAACAATGAACGCTGAACAGCTAAAACGAGTACTGTGCTAAACAACTACAATGCCGCCTCACACCCGTTTAGCGTGCCGTTGTCGACGCACAGAGGCTGTTTAAACATATCATTATCATTACTGTAAAGAACTACAGTGCCTGAATGCGTTAATGTGAAGTTACGGCTGAGTAAACCACAAAGAACAGCGAAAAAGAGTAAAAAGTAACTCTTTCACTCACTGTTGATGCGAGGAGCAGCCATCTTGAAACGATGATCTCGGAGATCTCGGGTGCCGTGCGGCTACACAGAGTTCACGAGTTGGAATTACGACCTGAGGGGGCGTTCCAGTTGATTTTTACTGCTCGGAAACACGTAATTACGACCTCCGAGGACAACTGGAACGCAGCATCACCTCAACGCATGGCTCTGGCTCTGGAACCAGTTTCCTTGAGAGGGGTTGGACACTCTTCCACTCTGGAGTTGCCCCTGGTGAGAGGCGCCGAGCAGGAGTGGGCATACTGGTTGCCCCCCATCTTGGTGCCTGTACGTTGGGGTTCACCCCGGTGAACGAGAGGGTAGCCTCCCTTCGCCTACGTGTGGGGGGACGGGCTCTGACTGTTGTTTGTGCCTATGCACCAAACGGCAGCTCAGACTACCCACCCTTTTTGGAGTCCTTGGAGGGGGTATTGGAGAGTGCGCCTCCTGGGGACTCCCTTGTTCTACTGGGGGACTTCAACGCTCACGTGGGCAATGACAGTGAGACCTGGAGGGGTGTGGTTGGGAGGAACGGCCCCCCTGATCTGAACCAGAGTGGTGTTCTGTTATTGGACTTCTGTGCTCGTCATGGATTGTCCATAACGAACACCATGTTTAAGCATAAGGGTGTCCATATGTGCTCTTGGCACCAGGACACCCTAGGTCGCAGTTCGATGATCGACTTTGTTGTCATCTCATCTGATCTGCGGCCGCATGTCTTGGACACTCGGGTGAAGAGAGGGGCGGAGCTGTCAACTGACCACTACCTGGTGGTGAGTTGGCTCCGATGGTGGGGGAGGATGCCGGTCAGACCTGGCAGACCCAAACGTATTGTGAGGGTCTGCTGGGAACGTCTGGCAGAGTCTCCCGTAAGACGGAGCTTTAACTCCCACCTCCGGGAGAGCTTTGAACACGTTCCGAGGGAGGCGGGGGACATGGAGTCCGAGTGGGCCGTGTTCCGCGCCTCTATTGTCGAGGCAGCTTATCGGAGCTGTGGCCGCAAGGTTGTTGGTGCCTGTCGTGGTGGCAACCCTCGAACCCGGTGGTGGACACCGGCAGTGAGGGATGCTGTCAGGCTGAAGAAGGAGTCCTATTGGGCCTTTTTGGCTTGTGGGACCCCGGAAGCAGCTGATAGGTACCGGCAGTCCAAGCGGCATGCGGCTCGGGTGGTTGCTGAGGCAAAAACTCGGGCGTGGGAGGAGTTCGGAGAGGCCATGGAGAATGACTTCCGTACGGCTTCGAGGCGATTCTGGTCCACCATCCGGCGTCTCAGGGGGGGAAAGAGGTACGCGACCAACACCATTTATGGTGGGGGTGGCGTGCTGCTGACCTCAACTCGGGATGTTGTGAGTCGGTGGGCGGAATACTTCGAAGACCTCCTCAATCCTACTGGCACGTCTTCCACTGAGGAAGCGGAGCCTGGGGACTTTGGGTCGGTTCTCCGATCTCTGGTGCTGAGGTCGCCGAGGTGGTTAAAAAGCTCCGCGGTGGCAAGGCTCCGGGGGTGGATGAGATTCGTCCTGAGTTCCTTAGGGCTCTGGATGTTGTGGGGTTGTGTTGGCTTACGCGACTCTGCAATATTGCGTGGACATCGGGGGCAGTTCCCTTGGATTGGCAGACTGGGGTGGTGGTTCCCCTATTCAAAAAGGGGGACCGTAGGGTGTGTTCCAACTATAGGGGGATCACACTCTTAAGCCTCCCTGGTAAGGTCTATTCAGGGGTTCTGGAGAGGAGGGTCCGTCGGATAGTCGAACCTCGGATTCAGGAGGAGCAGTGTGGTTTTCGTGCTGGTCGTGGAACACTGGACCAGCTCTACACCCTCAACAGGGTCCTGGAGGGCGCGTGGGAGTTTGCCCAACCAGTTTACATGGGCGATCTCCGCTCTCCTGCGTGGCGGTCAAGTGTCGTAACCGCTCAACCAAACTGACAGTTGTGCAAAAGTAGTCCTTCATCATATAAGAAGTGTAATCCTTCTTCGGTAATGTCGCCGGGACATTGCCATTAAAAATAAAATTAAGCCACGCATCTCTGCTCTCTGAGACTGGAAGAGTGTGTATCGACACATGTTGTGTAATGCAGCCAACAACGCAACATTTAACTTTAGGAGCCATTCTGCTGAGATGAACTATTCTTCTTCTTCTCCATTTGATTTATGGCGGATCGCAAACAACTGTTAGGTGCATACCGCCACCTAGTGTGCAGGCTGAGATGAACTCAGGAACCGCGTGGGTGGAGCATCACCAGGGGTTGCTAGGTTACGGGGGCGGGACAAAGGTTGGGATGGGTTGTGGCTGTCATAGACATTATATATAGTAGACCAAGCATAGCCTGCTCAAACGCAGGATTTAGGGCAGCCATCTTGGCGCTGTCACCCTTGTACTTTGCTGCATACAAACTAACAGAAAATGCCTCACCACTTCTTTGAAATAAGATCAATAATAGTGAGTGTAACATTTTTTCTGAATGCTCAGCTTAAGAAGGCAACAAGGCTCCTTAGTTTCAACTGTTGCCTTTTTATTTTTGCTTTGTTATAACAGTTATGTGCAGTTCAGTCAGTACAAAATAACTTCAATAAACTCACTAAATCACAGTATATGAATAAAATAACATGGACCTCATTCAGACAATGTTTTTGTGTACACACTCCCAGATATCACGTTTTTGTNAGCATGCCTTCTCCGGGTCGGGGAGGAGGTCCTGCCCCAAGTGGAGGAGTTTAAGTATCTCGGGATCTTGTTCACGAATGAGGGAAAACTGGAGCGTGAGATCGATAGGCGGATAGGTGCAGCGTCCGCAGTGAAGCGGGCGCTGTACCGGTCTGTCGTGGTGAAGAGAGAGCTGAGTCAAAAGGCAAAGCTCTCAATTTACCGATCGATCTACGTTCCCACCCTCATCTATGGTCATGAGCTTTGGGTTATGACCGAAAGAACAAGATCTCGGATACAAGCGGCTGAAATGAGTTTTCTCCGCAGGGTGGCTGGACTCTCCCTTAGAGATAGGGTGAGAAGCTCAGTCATCCGGGAGGGACTCGGAGTAGAGCCGCTGCTTCTCCACATCGAGAGGAGCCAGTTGAGGTGGCTCGGGCATCTGGTTAGGATGCCTCCTGGACGCCTCCCTGGTGAGGTGTTCCGGGCATGTCCCACCGGGAGGAGACCCAGAGGAAGACCCAGGACGCGCTGGAGGGACTATGTTTCTCGGCTGGCCTGGGAACGCCTTGGGATTCCCCCGGAGGAGCTGCTCCAAGTGGCTGGGGAGAGGGAAGTCTGGGCCTCCCTACTTAGGCTGCTACCCCCGCGACCCGACCCCGGATAAGCGGAAGAAGATGGATGGATGGACATCTTTTGTCATTTTTTTCAGTCAAACTACAGATAAAACTCATCTCAATTATTTGCCCTCTGCTCTTTTTATTTAGCAGTCTTGACGCACCCAGCCCTGGAGGACACAGTCACTGCAAGCTTTGGGAAGTTCATCAGTGGGGTGAAGCCCCAGCACTTGTCTTCTGTCGTTGTCCACCGCAGTAAAAGGATGGTGTTAGACAGCATTGGAGTTGGTTTGATTGGCAGCACATCCGAAGTGTTTGAATTGGCACTTCAGTACTGCCAGGTGAGACAGTGAAAAATATTATCATTTACCAAATATATTAATATAGCTTAGGCTGTTTTAAAACTAAATCAGATTACACAGTACCATTGTTTAGTGGAAATTATAAAAACAAGAAAACAAATGCAGACATTTTCTTCATAATACTTATGCTCAGTCCAAAACAGAAAATAGTTCAAACTCACTTTGTTCATATAGTGTAGGCCACAAATTAAATTGTTCTTGAGGTATTCTTCAGTATAAGGGCAATATGACATGTACAGATTTACTGCATGTCAGGAACTGAATCTGGCTCAAGCCACATTTCCATTTCTTTACATACCTCTTCCACAATCCCAGTGTATTAAATGTAATAATGATGTATTTAAAGACAATACATAGAACAATAAGATGATGTAGTGGTAATAAATTGTTTTGTTTTCCTGAAAATATCATGCTTTTAAGTTTTAAGTTATTGTATCTTTAATTTCAGCTCATGTATGGCCCTGATCACATCAGCTCTGTGTACGGACGCAGAGACACCAGGCTCTCACTGTTTACTATTGTTTTACTAAGGAATCGCTCCATTTCATGTTTTTAATGGAAACATTGCAACAAAGTTTGGATTTTGTTCATCTGCGGGAGCTCTGTCCAGGAAACTGTTCGGTGCTTGCAACTCCCAGAGAAGGGCGCAAAGGAGGTGGACTAGCGACCATGTTTAAAGATACTTTCCCCTGCAGACTGGTAAAACCATCACCTTTTTCTACTTTTGAACTTCAGATAATTAAAGTTGGCTCTTTTAAATTGTTTTATTGTATTTTGGTGTACAGGCCTCCCGGCGCGGCCGGAGAGTTTTTATCTGAATTTACTGAGCTGCTGTCTACTATCATCAAGCTGGAGAAAATTATAATTTTGGGTGATTTTAATTTGCACGTAGATGATGATTCTTGTAAGGCAGCTGCTGACCTCATTTCTATCACTGAGTCTTTCCACTTTATTCAACATGTCAATTCTCCCACACATTGCAAAGGCCATATTTTAGATCTTGTTTTTTCTTTTGGCCTCAATGTTGATCATGTTCGTGTGAAGGACATATTATTC
Source organism: Garcialebias charrua (assembly GCA_038048925.1). Lineage (NCBI taxonomy): Eukaryota > Metazoa > Chordata > Actinopteri > Cyprinodontiformes > Rivulidae > Garcialebias > Garcialebias charrua. The sequence goes on from JBBPBX010062923.1 coordinate 18,919, forward strand.
AGTGATCATAGTTGCATATATTTTAATGTGTCCTTCAGCCCTGACCCTGCTCCTCCTAGCCGTTTGATCCAAAGAAGGATCATAACTGAGCACACAGCTGAAACTTTTATCTCTCATTTTGATCCTTCCACCTTAGTTTGTAATTCTTTGGATGTGGACTTAGCAGTTTCTGGCTTTAACATTTACTGCAATGACATTTTGAATTTAGTTGCACCTTTAAAGCAGAACACTGTTTATCGTACAAGCTCTCCTTGGATTAACAAGGAAATCATTGAGGAGAGAATGCAGGAAAACTGAACGTTTATGGAAACGTACTGATCTGTTGGTTCACAGGCTTCACCTTAAAGTCTTAATTAGTTCATTAAATGAGATGATCAAAAATGCAAGATTAAATTATTTTGCTGATCTCATCAAATCAAAAGGAAGAAATTCGAAAATCTTATTTGACACTATTAAGAACATTTGGCCCTCATTCTCGAAAGTGTTCGTATTTTTATCCTAAATTTCTCCTACTTTTGTTCGTACGAAGCGTTCGTACGAACATGCCACGTCAGATTCAACAAAGTCTTCGATCCTGAGGAAACGTGTGTAAATGGCTGCGTAAATTTAATGAATCCCACCTGTCCTAAACAGCTGCGCGTGCACGCGTAGAGGTCATTTACATAATTCCCACCCCTCAAAACACCATATAAGGCCACGTTTCCTGCCTTCTGACAGCAGGAAGTGTCCATTCATTCAAACTCAAGAAGTAAAAGGAGGAACTTCACGCGTTCGGAGATCTGCTCTCAGTCGCGCTGTGGCTACCCCCCCCCCGCAAGTGTCGGATGGTCAAATATCTTTAATTTTAGTGTACTGTGTTACATTATAGTTTCACTTATTCAGAAGAGCGCACCGCTACCCCCCACCCCCCGCAAGTGTCGGATGTGTTTTTGAACAGAAGCATTTTAAAATGTCTCGAAACTACAGTTAACTTCATATTAATATTGTAGTGCATATGTTGTGTCCCGTGGGTCGTACAGTATCAGAAATCAAGAATAAATGGTTTGATCTGAAAATGGCTTCAAACAAACGTCTCGCCGCAGCACGGACAGGAGGTGGTCAGTCTGCGAGATGGATGGACAATAAATGCCACGCTGCAAGACGCGTGCCAACATGTTTTGCAGCACAAATGTGTCATGCGCGCACCTCCTGGTCATCGCGCAACCACATTCTGCAGGTTATATTTCGAATCAGATAATAATCTATTGCTCCGATGGTGTTTGCACAGCAGTCCAGCAATAGCATGAAGTCTTAATTCGTACTTGTTCTGCGGCGGTGTATGGGGATTTTATGTACCTGGGTGTTAATATGAGGAGCGGCTTTGATGACCAAGGGGAGCGCACGACTCACTGAAGCCTGCGCGACACACCAAACAAATTAAACTTAAAATTATAATTCTAATTCAAACAGAATAACCTATTGTCAAGAATAATTATGGTGCGTGATTTTTTTAAACCCAAAATATTTTCTAAATAACGAAATATGAAGTTATTCGTGGAGAAGATCCGTCTGGATGACAGCAGACTGACGCTCCTAAATTATACGACAGGTCCGGACCACTCGTAAATTTTGTTCGTATCTGAAGAAAATCGTAGGATACGAAAACATTGTTGAATGCCACAAATGATCCTAAATCACTCGTACGCACAGTTTAAGAACAAATCTGTGCGTACGAACGGTTCGTGCATGAGGGCCATTGTTTCTCCACTGTGCTCTTTCAAAGTGC
>JBBPBX010062925.1:0-12187 GCA_038048925.1 Garcialebias charrua
TGCCATACAACTAACTCAGGGTGTCATACAGCTGTTTAACTGCTAGTCAGGGTGTCATACAGCTGTTTAACTGCTAGTCAGGGTGTCATACAGCTGTTTAACTGCTAGTCAGGAACATAGTCAGGACTTCATCTGACATAACTGGCACATTGTTCAACCGAACGTTTATGAACAACGTCGTTTTCAAACACTCAACTTTTGAGCTCTTTTCCAAAACACAATCTTTACATGTAGTATGCAAAATATGAACCAGAACTAAGGACTTTTTGTCTTCTTTCACCCCGCAGGTCTAGATCTATCTAAGTGCAGGAGGCTCACAACCAAACACCCGCCGACTTCCATTTTCTCTCCAAAACTGGAAACACGAGGCCATTTAACTTGTTGTATCTCCTACATAAAACACGGCAGAAACTCTATAATAAAACACTTCAAAGTGTCTTCAGTCACTTTCCAGTTGATACCTTAACGACTGTTATTCTCTTCTGCATTCTCTATCGCCATAATCAATCTCACACTATCTAATCTGGACGATGTCATAACTCCTCACATAAACGCTGTTGACACAGATGCGCTGGATCACTTGTGATTTAAAGCTGTGTTTGATGAGCGTCATCTCGTACTCGTAAAAAACGAGACAGGAAAAGGTGACCTTATTGCACAGCCTCACTTGTGTAGAAGAAGTCCTTTTGCGCTACATTCGTGTATTCATAAGCTTTTATTTTATCCGCTGCACACGTTAGCACTTTATTTGTTTTATTCCGTCCAGTTTGTTTAGTTGTTTCTGTTCATTAAGTGAACAAAGTTATGAATCGATTGTGTTTGTTTGTGGTTTCGGCTCTGTTAGCCATTAAAACGACTGTGTCTTATTTATGTAGACTTTTATTTTTATTGGCCAGTAAAGATGTAGAGGAAGAGATCAGAGAAATAAAAGATAGCTGGGACTTTCATTGTATAATCCCCTCTGAATTGAACACAAAATTGAACTTTTATTGACAATTATGAGTATTAAAACGGTGTGGAATGACTAGTAATATTGTAAATGAAATAATGTAATGATTTGGATGCACAATATTGGAATTTTGGCTATGTTAAAACTTATTCGGCCGATAACCAATGACGATATGTTTTTAACATACGTTCCTTTGTCAGAACATAGCCCTCTTATTTAGGTTCATTTGCTACAAAAATTGTGTAACAGCTGTAAGAGCTGGTGACGTATATTCAGTAACAGCCATATGATATGCATAGTACTTTAATTTATATTAAATGAAAAGTGTTCAATGTTATTTATTAGCATCAGTCACCTGCGATGCTGTCTCACTTGTGGATGTTCCAGGTTCCTAGCTGCAGTGTGGGATCCTCTGCACTCCTGTGCATGAAGGACAGACGTTTTAAGTTTTGTCTATTCATTGTGCCGTAAGACTAATCATGCTAACGGGGCTAACACGACGTCCAAATGTCTGTGGTAAAGATCACTCAAGTCGTGCTATCGGCTATTAGCTTCTCAATGACGTCAGAAATGATAGCTTGTAACTCGGGTAAGACTACATTGGAAAAATATCTCCAACAGCGGACGATGTAACGAGGCTCAACATAGTCCATAAATCTTCGGAATCTGACATCCTCGATGAAAAAAAAAACTTCCACAATACACCGCCGACATTTGAATTTTCCTCTCTGCCGTGAGATCAGGTAGGTCATACAAAAACAGCACCTTTGATATCGGTGAGTTATTTTTACGGAATGGCCGATGTCCGATATTTAACTTTAACACTAATATTGGCCTATACCGATACCATGCCGATAATATCATGCATCCCTAGTAATGATGTAAAACAGCTTTTAGCTTTGAGGAGAGATATTTTCTAAATTTGGGACTAAATTTTAAAGAAGTTGGTAAAACTTATCTGAGGTTCGTGAACTAAATTAAAGTCTAAGCTAAACTGTGGATTCATTCTTCGTCAGAAGGAAGATGGGTTTCATCCTACCAGGAGCCGGTTCTTCGTCAAAAAAGTTGCTGTAGAACTCATTACCCAGTGGATATGATGTGGAAGACCGCTGGTTTAAGCTGTCCCAGGGAGGGACGGTTCTCTCCAGGACAGTATTTCATCCAGCAAGACCGCATCTTGTTATACTGTTCTGGGGTTTTGAGAGGTTTCGGGTTAACTTTGTCCCCACTTCAATAGCAGACTCCATCCAAGATGGAGACATGACGAAGACCATCACTAAGGCTTGACAAAGACTCTGCAGTACTAAGACTTATCTGTGCTGCTGATTATCCATGTTGCTGATCTTATGCTGCTGTATTCATTTGTACCTGTCTGCTCACCACTCATGTTCGGGCTGCTGTTGTTACGCTGTATTGTTTTACATTATTAGTGTTGGTGTATATCTTAGATCTTTTAGCGTACCGTTTGATGTTCGTTTAGCGTATCTCTTAGTGTACAGACCCTTTCCAAAACAATTAGAATATCATGGAAAAGCTGTTTAACTTCCATAATTCCATTCAAAAAGTTAATCTTTAATAGAAGACAGATTCAGGGCCCACAGTTTAAACAGTTTCAAGCATTTATTTGTTTATTTTTACATAAATTGTTCTTCCAACTCATGAAACCCATGAAAACAGGACTTTTCAGTTTTTGCAGAAAAAAAGAAAGAAATTAGGATCCATCCATCCATCCATCCATCCATCTTCTTCCGCTTATCCGGGGTCGGGTCGCGGGGGTAGCAGCCTAAGTAGGGAGGCCCAGACTTCCCTCTCCCCAGCCACTTGGAGCAGCTCCTCCGGGGGAATCCCAAGGCGTTCCCAGGCCAGCCGAGAAACATAGTCCCTCCAGCGCGTCCTGGGTCTTCCTCTGGGTCTCCTCCCGGTGGGACATGCCCGGAACACCTCACCAGGGAGGCGTCCAGGAGGCATCCTAACCAGATGCCCGAGCCACCTCAACTGGCTCCTCTCGATGTGGAGAAGCAGCTAGGATCTCAACAAATCAAAATATGGTACTTTCAAAACGATATATCAATATTCAATACTTGGTTGGGAATCCCTTTGCCGTAATCAGTGCCTCGATGTGACGTGGCATTGAAGCAACTAGCCTGTGGCATTAACTGGGAGTTCTGGAAGCCCAGATCTCCTTGATGCTGTCAGCTCTTCTTTGTTGTTGGCTCTGGTGCCCCTCGTTTTCCTCTTGACAAAACCACATAGATCAATGGGGTTTAGGTCCGGCCAGTTGTTTGGCCAGTCAAGCACTGTGGCATGGACATCAAACCAGGTTTTGTTACTTCTGGCAGCATGGGCAGGGGCCAGGTCCTGCTGGAAGATGAAATCTGCATCTTCATACAGATCCTCAGCAGAAGGAATCATGAAGTCCTCTAAAACATTCTGGTAGATGTTGTGGTGACCTTGGATTTAAGAAAGCAGAGTTTACCAACACCTGCATCGGACATTGCACCCCATAAAGGGGAGATGTTTCTTCCCACTGTCTCCACTATGCTGTTCAGGATGGACGGTTGCGACGAAGAGAAAATTCGAAGAATCATTTTTAACTTCTCAGTTTTAAAACATCGGAGAATGTTTTGGTTTGGTTAAGACGAGGAGGACGGTCACTTCCTGTGAGAGTACCGCAAATCATGACTGACTGTGGATATTTCACACTGGATCTCAAGCAGTATGAGTTCTGTTCCTCATCCTTCTTCCTACAAACCCCTGGACCTTGATTTCCAAATGAAAGACACACTTTACTTTCATCAAAAAAGAGGACAGAGGAACCCGACAGGTGTAGCCAATCTACCGGATGCATCTGGATGTGGTGGTTTTTGAAGCTGTGACTCCGCATCGTTCCACTCTTTCTGGATCTCTGCCAGATTCTGGAATCTTCTCTGTTTGATAATCCACTGAAGCCCACATCATCTCTTTTGCTGGTGCAACTTCTCCTGCCTCATTTTGCCCTTCCACTAGACTTTCCATTGAGATGCTTGGACACAGCACTCTGTGAACAGCCAGTCTCCTTAGCTATGAAGTTTTGTGACTTACCCATCCTATGGGGGGATCAATGATGGCTTTCTGGTCAGTTGTTAGTCTGCAGTCTTCCCCATATTGAACCAAACTGAGACAATTGAACCAAACTGAAGCAATTTAATGACTGTGCAGGTGCTTTGAGTTTAGCAGAGGATTAGTGTGTCACACTCAGTTTAAAACATTCATGCCCTGCAATATTTGTGATGTCTTCACAATACTGTAGTCTTATTTTTTTTAAATCGTGTTTTAATGGGTTTCATGAGCTGGAAGAACAAATTATGTAAAAATAAACAAATAAATGCTTGAAATTGTTTAAATTATGGGCCCTGAATCTATCAACTATTAAAGTTTAACTTTTTGAATGGAATTATGGAAGTTAAACAACTTTTCCATGATACAGGTAGTCCCAGACTTACGAGCGAGTTCCGTTCCTACGACTGTCTCGTAACACGAAATCTCGTACGTCAGAACCCGAAACACGTGTTGCTCGTAAGTCCGGATTTTCGGTCGTAAGTCGGAAAATTTGTGCTAGCGCTACTACGAACACTCGTTTTTCATCACAAATATTCATACTAGTTCATAAACATGCTTAGAAACTTGTTTACAAACGGTTAGCTAACACACTTTCATCTAAAAACACATTAAAGTGCTGTATTTTTTGTATGTTCTTTACAAATTTACTGCTCGTTCGCCAGCTCGTAAGTCCGGAACCTCGTAAGTAAAAGCTTTCATAAGTCGGGGACTACCTGTATTCAATTTTTTTGGAAAGGGTCTGCATATCTTAGATCCTTTTATACTGGTTCTTTTTATACTTTATATATTTTTGCTATTTTGGGGTGTAACTAGGACCCTGAGTACATAATTTTGTTCCACCTCATGTACCACATGTGATGCGAATGATAATAAAATTGACTTGAACTTGACCTAGTTGTTATTATACGCCCGTTTAACAACGTATTATAGTACGTACAGTACGTCTGTAAACTTTCTCTTATCCCACCCATAACTTTTGATCCGCTCAAGATAATTTAATGAAACTTAATACACAAATGCATCATTACTAGATGGAATGCTACATCTATGTTTATCACGCCGGCTCCAAGGTCAAGGTCACAAGTCAAGGGTAAACACAATACAGGTGGTCCCCGACTTACGAACGAGTTCCGTTCCTACGCACTGTTCGTAACTTGAAAATTCGTAAGTCGGAACGCCTTGCACGTGGCGTTCGTAAGTCCGGATTTTTGGTCGTAAGTCGGAAAATGTATGCTAACGCTGCGCCACACACCCGTTTATCAACATGCGACTGAACAAGCGTACATACTGGTTCATAAACATTCACAGAACTTTATTTACAAACGGTTAGCTAACACACTTTCATTTAAAAACACATACCAGTGCTGTATTTATTGTACAACAGTACTGTTCGTAAGCGCGTTCGTAAGTCCGGAACGTCGTAAGTCGATGCCGTCGTAAGTCGGGGACGACCTGTATTGGCCTTTTTTGGACCATAACTCATGAACCGCTCAACATAATTTAACTTGATGCATTTGTACCATCACTAGACTATGTGTTCCATCATCTTTTCATCACGCCAGCTCAGAGGTCAAGGTCACAAATCAAGGTCAAATGTGTACAAGGTCTTTTCTTTCTGGGGCCATTGCTATAGATCATTGTATAAAAGTTTGTCGACGGGCGTATAATGTGTCATATGCGGTTCTCTTGTTTCTTTACTCGCCCCAATAACAGCCAGCTGAAAGCGAGCCCAGGACTTGCAGTAGACAAAAGACTCCCGCCTGTTGCCAAACGACCTCCTCGACGTAAAAGCGTACCAAGCACAAGCAAAGATGCAGACAATCTAAAGGTGGGTCAAAGGTTGAATAAATACGGTGGCCCCAAGGTGTAAATGAACAACATTAAAGCGGACCACATATTCAAAATTCACTTTTTAATGTTTTTTTTACTCAACTTTGGGTATTTACTTCATAAAAAAACAGTCCTAAGGCCAAAAAAAATGCACCCAGTGGTTTATTTACTCTAAGTATATTTATTTTACTGTGATAAGATAGGTTTCGTTTTGAAATCATCGCGCTTGTGACGTCACAAGCGCCAGGACAACCCACCTCAACCCTGAGTCCATCCCCTCACCAGCAACCCCTGGTGCGGCTCCACCCACTTCTGTATAAAAGAGTTGACGGTTGTTTTTCCTGATTTCATGTTAGCACAATGGCTAAAAATGTCACAGAGTCTAGCCAGCTAACTTTCTGACCCTCCTGGCCCAGATAATGGAGCGCGCACTAAGCAGATTTAAAATTGATAGTTTTCAGATGGGACGCTTGAATGAACAGCGATGCAGCATGTTGCTGTGCGTGTGTTGGTTTACTTGTCATTAGCAGGACAGACTACGTACCGCTAAACCTCATTGATAAACCCGTGTGTGTGTATGTGTGTGTGTGTGTGTGCCGGGCCCGGCGCGCGGCTGAGCGAGGGACACAGATAACAAGACAGTGTGTGTGTGTGTGTGTATGTGTCCGCGAGTGACATCCGCTCCGCTAGCTACCTTCAGCTCGCGCGCACAGGGAGAGGGAGGGAGACGTCAGGGAGGGAGTTGGACATTTATTACAGAGGAAAAATTAAAAATGACACGACAACTTGTACACGTCTGATCTGTCCCACAATAAATACGTCGCGGTCCAGTTACAGCTCAGCTCAGGGCTCTGTGGCAGTAACGTGAGTTCAGACATCCTCGTCTGCCTTTGGAGGGCGGAGTTAATGTAAGCAGATCTTTGAAGGGCGTGCCATGACAGCTCATTATCATAAACCGGTCGTTCAAAACGAAAGTTAAAAATGGCAGAATTGAAAAGGGTATAATTGATTATCTAAGAATTATTTTGTGTATTAAATTAAAAGAACACTGTCTGGATACCCCAAAGAAACACCATAAAAATTTTAAAAACCTATCTGTGGTCTCCTTTAAAAAAAAAACAGAATTACATTTGGAAAAACACAACAAAAACAACAAAAACACAACAGCATTTGAAAAAACTAAATTACATTTGAAAAACGAAATTACATTTGAAAAAACAGAGTTACATTAAGCCAAACCGGAAGTAGCCGAAGCGGAAGTGGCCCAAATCACATTAGAAAAAAAATGGAATTACATTTGGAAAAACACAACAAAAACACAACAACATTTGAAAAAACGAAATTCCATTTGAAAAAAAAAAACAGAATTACATTTGAAAAAATAGAATAACATTTGGAAAAACGGAATTACATTGACAAACTTTTTTTTAACTTTATTAACAACATAAAACCGAATACAGTACACACACAGCTAAAGGATAAGCATGCCAACTACCTCCGTGTGTGTTTGTGTGTGTGTCTACTGTGTTCGGTTTTATGTTGTTAAGGCTAAAGGATAGCATGCTAACTAACTCTGTGTGTGTGTTTGTTTGTGTGTGTGTGTGCGTGTGTACTGTGTTCGGTTTTGTGTTGTTAATAAAGTTTTTAAAAAGTTTTTCCAAATGTAATTCCGTTTTTTTCTAATGTGATTCGGGCCACTTCCGGTTTGGCTTAATGTAACTCTGTTTTTTCAAATGTAATTTCGTTTTTCAAATGTTGTTGTGTTTTTGTTGTGTTTTTCTAAATGTAATGCTGTTTTTTTTAAATGTTGTTAATTTACACCTTGGGGCCACCGTAAATAAAAGAACCACCACTTCTGCTGGATCTCATCATCTGGCTGGAAGGAGAGAAGAAGAAAAGATGTGTTTGACGAGAAGATTTCAAATGTTTTACTTGTTTATCCCTCGTTTTTTCTTTTCTCCGAACACAGAGAGATCAGGGCGACGTTAGCCACCAACAAGCGCCTCCAGCGGACATCTGTACTCCTGCAGGGGTGGCTAAGATGCTCATCAAAGACACGAATAAACCCACTTCAAAAGACCTGAAGCAAGGTAGACGCATCCCACGGACTTTACTCTCACATCCAATCCAGTAAAACCCGTTTGTTGTATCCTTTAAGAGTCTGACTCTGACTCTGACTTTAGTTCCATTGATTTACTTCCTTGGAATTGTAAAGAAAGTCCCCTGCTCTTGTTTTTCCCGGCGTCCATGTCCCTCCAGCGTTGTCGAGCGTCGGCACGACAGGAACGCAAAGCCGGCAGATGAAAGAGGCGCTCTTCAGAAAAAAGCTTCAAGAATACGAGAAGGAGGAACAAGTCGTGCTCCGCACAGGGTAAACCACAGGACGGACTGTTAGCAGGAATTCCTGATTAGTTTCGTTAGAACGTATTCAATGTTTAAATGGAGCGAAGAAACATCAAGTTCATGCTCAGTAGTCCAGGTAAAAATATCCAACAAAGTTCAGTCAGGTCGTCTGGACGGTTTCTTGTTTTGAGACTCGTCCTTCATCCAAAAGACCTCATCAGTCTGAGGAGCCACACACTAGAGCTGCCATTTCTAACCTGGGCCCAAAGCCTGGCCCGGCCGGACCCAAATTGGGAGTAGGCCGGGTCATGATAATGTGCTGGATGAGCGGGACGGGTCGGTGTCGGGCTTTTGACTCCATCAGCAAATCAGCCATGATCCAATTATATGGCAACATGGCTTGCCACAAAATCCATTTATATGGCAGCATGGCTTGCCACAAAATTCAATCATATGGCAACATGGCTTGCCACAAAATACAATTATATGGCAACATAGCTTGCCACAAAATCCAATTATATGGCAACATGGCTTGCCACAAAATCCAATTATATGGCAACATGGCTTGCCACAAAATCCAATTATATGGCAACATGGCTTGCCACAAAATCCAATTATATGGCAACGTAGCTTGCCACAAAATCCAATTATATGGTAACATGGCTTGCCACAAAATCCAATTATATGGCAACATGGCTTGCCACAAAATCCAATTATATGGCAACATGGCTTGCCACAAAATCCAATTATATGGCAACATGGCTTGCCACAAAATCCAATTATATGGCAACATGGCTTGCCACAAAATCCAATTATATGGCAACATGGCTTGCCACAAAATCCAATTATATGGCAACGTGGCTTGCCACAAAATCCAATTATATGGCAACGTGGCTTGCCACAAAATCCAATTATATGGCAACATGGCTTGCCATAAAATCCAATTATATGGTAACATGGCTTGCTATAAAATCCAGTTATATGACAACATGGCTTGCCACAAAATCCATTTATATGGCAACATGGCTTGCCACAAAATCCAAATATATGGCAACATGGCTTGCCACAAAATCCATTCATATGGCAACATGGCTTGTCACAAAATCCAATTATATGGCAACATGGCTTGCCACAAAATCCAATTATATGGCAACATGGCTTGCCACAAAATCCATTTATATGGCAACATGGCTTGTCACAAAATCCATTTATATGACAACATGGCTTGCCACAAAATCCATTGATATGGCAACATGGCTTGCCACAAAATCCATTTATATGACAACATGGCTTGCCACAAAATCCATTTATATGGCAACATGGCTTGCCACAAAATCCATTTATATGGCAACATGGCTTGTCACAAAATCCATTTATATGACAACATGGCTTGCCACAAAATCCATTGATATGGCAACATGGCTTGCCACAAAATCCATTTATATGGCAACGTAGCTTGCCACAAAATCCATTTATATGACAACATGGCTTGCCACAAAATCCATTTATATGACAACATGGCTTGCCACAAAATCCAATTATATGGCAACATGGCTTGCCACAAAATCCAATTATATGGCAACATGGCTTGCCATAAAATCCAATTATATGGTAACATGGCTTGCTATAAAATCCAGTTATATGACAACATGGCTTGCCACAAAATCCATTTATATGGCAACATGGCTTGTCACAAAATCCAAATATATGGCAACATGGCTTGCCACAAAATCCATTGATATGGCAACATGGCTTGCCACAAAATCCATTTATATGGCAACGTAGCTTGCCACAAAATCCATTTATATGACAACATGGCTTGCCACAAAATCCATTTATATGACAACATGGCTTGCCACAAAATCCATTTATATGACAACATGGCTTGCCATAAAATCCAATTATATGACAACATGGCTTGCCATAAAATCAAATTATATGGTAACATGGCTTGCTATAAAATCCAGTTATATGTCAACATGGCTTGCCATAAGATACAATTATATGACAATATGGCTTGCCATACATTCACCCTCCACACACGGCCATTTCACCACAAACCGGCTTTATCGGTCAAAAACTCTTTTGTCCAACACTGGAACCTTTATATAATCTTTAAAAGCTGTAATTAAGCAAACCAGTTGTGGATTTAAGAAGGAAAGCAGCTCTTTAATAACTTATTTTTCTTGACAATAAAAGGTGACAGTTAATGCCCCCAGTTTTTTTTTTATATACTGTATTATTATTATTTTGACACTTTTCATTGTTTAGTCACTCACTGACTGATCCAGTTGTATGCAAAAATGTAAAATGAAGGAATAGGTCGGCACAGGTTTTTTGCCAAACGGCGACCATTTCCCCACGGTTTTGTATTTTCTCTTTGAATTCAGGACGGTTCGTCTGGGCTCGGACCCCATGTCCGAAGAAGCCCGGCTGCAGATATTGGTGGAAAGAGAACGGGCTCAGCGCGAATGCACGGTGAGCTGAACTGTACCGGATGCGTTAATGGTTACTCATTCATTCCACACTCACATACGAGAGTTTCCCCCTTTAAAAAAAATGGAAAGCTTCTTGATGGATGATGATGATGATGGATTATGTCAAGTTGCCGTGGAAACACAGCGGACTTGGCCAAAGTGAATTCAGATTTGGAATATGGGTTCATGGGTGTCCCCAGAAAAGTTTGACTAGTTGACAGAACTTCCTTTCTCATCCCCTCACGGCTTACGCAAACACACACACACGGGGGGTTTATTTCTGTCCTTATCAGGACTGTAGCCCTGACTTCCATTCATTCCTGTAACCTAGACCTGACCCTAACCATAACCATTACTAGTACACACCTAACTCTAACCTAAACTCACACCATAGTACTAACGCCTAACCCAAAAAACGGCGTTCCTTCTTTCTAGCACCAGGTTTTGGTCGTCAGAAGGACTAATGGTAAGTATGCACACCAGAAAAGGCCTTAAAAGAGGTAAGAACAACGAGGTACCATTCTCTGCCGCACGCACTTTGTTTTACAGCCTCATTCTTTGGTGATTTATGGGAGCTCTTGTTTTTATGATGGGGTGAGCTGTCAAAGCATCTTAAGCGCCACTTTGGAATCCTGATTGATTGTTAGAAATGGGGGGAAAGTTCGTCAGCTCAGAGATACGCGCTATCGCCTTGTTACAATACAGTACTGCATACCTTCCTGTTACATGTCCATTGTGTGTTGGAGTTGACTCATCTACTACCAGCTCAATATTTATAAAACTGACAGAGTTATAGCCTTTCCTATACCCCCGTCTAAAGCTGGGACATAGTACCATACCATACCATACCATTTTATTTATAAAGCACTTTAAACAGGAACAAGTCCACACCAAAGTGCTGGACAAACAAACACGCAACAGGCAACACAGACAATGAAGTACAACACGAAAAACATAAAAACATTGCAGATCATAAATCAAACGATCCAATACAAATCAGCTGGCATTGAAAGCGATGGAGTAGTAGTGAGTTTTTAACCGGGATTTGAAAACCGAGAGGGGGCCTGTTTGATGAGCAGCGGTAGTATGGTACGGAACTGTTCGTCCCTCTGGACAATTTTCTTGCCCAAGCTCTACATTGATAATCCTTTCACATAGAAATGTCAAACTGCACAAAGGGATACCGTATGGATAAGTGACCAGTGGCGGTTCCTGAAATGTCCACTAGGGGGCGCTATTTCTCCAAAATGAAAAAATAAAAAAAAGTTCCCAAGTTCAAATGTTTTTTTTTTTTAATCAAATGCAGATTAATACAAGGTCAACAGAACAATTAAATGCTTAGGATGAGAAGAACCAATTTGACTCACTAAAACAACAAAGAACAAACAAAAATATATATATAAATGTTACGATCCAACAATGATCAAAACATATTTAATGGACGCAGGACACAAGGAAAAAGGTTTAACAGAAGTTTTATTAACTAAAC
>JBBPBX010062926.1:0-20682 GCA_038048925.1 Garcialebias charrua
TGATGAGTCCAGCTACAGACAGGAGGTGGAACACCTGGAGAGCTGGTGCAAAGAGAATAATCTTCACATCAATGTGAAGAAGACAAAGGAGATGATTGTGGACTTCAGAAGGAACAAACACACCCACACCCCACTGAACATAAGAGGCCACCATTGCACGATTACAACTTGTTCAGAACGCAGCTGCCCGATTTTTAACCAGCACACGCAAAAGAGAGCACATTACACCAGTCTTGGCCTCCCTTCACTGGCTACCGGTTCATCTTCGAATCCAATTCAAAATTCTCATGTATGTCTACAAATCGCTGAACAGTCTCGCCCCCGCCTATCTCTCGGATCTGATACACCCATATGTCCCTCCACGTGCTTTGAGGTCAGAGGATCAGGTACTCTTAATAGTTCCAGAAACTCGCCTTAAGCGCAGGGGTGACAGGGCGTTCTCTGTAGCAGGCCCAAGACTCTGGAACGAGTTACCGCTGCTCATCAAACAGGCCCCCTCCCTCTCGGTTTTCAAATCCCGGTTAAAAACTCACTACTACTCCATCGCTTTCAATGCCAGCTGATTTGTATTGGATCGTTTGATTTATGATCTGCAATGTTTTTATGTTTTTCGTGTTGTACTTCATTGTCTGTGTTACCTGTTGCGTGTTTGTTTGTCCAGCACTTTGGTGTGGACTTGTTCCTGTTTAAAGTGCTTTATAAATAAAATGGTATGGTATGGTATAAGGAGTTATTAAATTTTGTAAATAAAAATGTTCATGCTGTTCTGAAAAATGTTAAAGATTGCAGCAATCCACTTTGTTCCAGTTACAGAGAACTTTTGTACTTTACCTTAAATATAAAATTCTTATGTATGTGTCTGTCTTCACAGTGGAAAAATTCTATGTTCAGAGTGTTTTGAAATAATGATGAATCATGCATCTCCTGTTTTATCTAGCTAAAACAAATATATCTCATGATTGATATCTTGTCTGGTCTATGTTTAATCTAAGTACATGTAGTGCAGGAGTACGTCAACAACAGCCCAGTTATCAAAGAACACGGAGCACAATTCCTTTCTCACCTATTTCACTTTTGTCATCACATGACCCGAGCTATAAAACCGGATTGAACTTTCTGTCATTAACACTTCCTCTGCAGGCTTTGTGAAGCATCCTGTACAAGTAAAAGTCTGTCTGTTTATTGCAATAAACAAATTCAAATACCATTTTTGAACATCTTTAATTTCACCTATTTCTATGTTGAGACAACTTAAATAGGAAAATCCACAACATTCCTTACTCAGTCCAGGCTTCAACTCATCAGTCAGAATAGAAACTCTCTTTTCAACTCTATCTGCAACAGGTAAGATATTTGCTGTTCATACACTTTCCATATAACCCCACTTCACAACATTCAAAGTGTTGCTTTGAGATTTAAATATAGTTTATTTAAGAGAAAATGCCAATAAGCTTTACAATTATATGGTATTGTCTGATTTAGCCACCGGCTAATTTCCATCTGCCGACTAGGAAAGTTAAATACAGATACAAGCCAAAACTGGTCATGACCCACATCATAACAAACATCAACAAGGACCCTCATCAGTACGCATACTGCGAGAAACGATCAACGGAGGATGCCATCTCTGTGGTCCACACTGCACTCAACCACCTGGAGCAGAAAGACTCATGTCCGCATGCTCTTTGGGGACTTCACGTCTGCCTTCAACACCATGATCCAAACCCTGATGGACAAACTATTCACGCTAGGACTAAACCCCCTCCATTTGCAACTGGGTCCTATCTTCTTAACGAACAGACCACAGTCAGTGAGGATCCACAACTTTTCCTCCTTCACCATAACCCTCAGCACTGGCTCTCCTCAAGGATGTGTACTGAGCCCTCTCCTGTTTACTCTGCTCACGTATGATTACCATACCATACCAATTTATTTATAGAGCACTTAAAACAGCAACAAGGCCAACCAAAGTGTTGTACAATAGAAACAAAAAGCACAGTGGACAGGAAAACATAAAATAAAAATATAGATATAAATAGCAACAGAAACTAACTAAAATGGCCAACAATGTTTAGTACAGAGAGGATCAAAACAAATCACACCGTGTTAAAGGCAAGAGAATAGAAAAGGGGTTTTCAAGCGATACTTAAAGACTGTAAGTGTGGGAGCCTGCCTGACACTCAGTGGCAACTCATTCCACAGTCTTGGACCTGCAACTGAGAAAGCACTGTCGCCTCTGAGCTTATGATGAGTTTCTGGGACTGACAGAAGCATCTGGTCTGCAGACCTCAGAGAGCGCCGTGGGACATATGGCTGCAGAAGGTCAGTGAGATAGGGTGGAGCGGAACTGTTCAGAGATTTAAAAACATACATGAGTATTTTAAACTGGATCCAAAGGTGAATGCGTAGCCAGTGCAGGGAGGCCAAAACTGGTGTGATGTGCTCTCGATGGCCTGTACCAGTTAAGAATCGAGCTGCAGCATTTTGGACCAGCTGTAGATGTGCAATGGAGGACTGACTGCACTGATTGTGCAGTCACCCATCCAGGCTGTCATGTTGTAAAGTTTGCAGATGATACAGCGGTGGTGGGATGCATCACAAACAATGATGAGTCCAGCTACAGACAGGAGGTGGAACACCTGGAGAGCTGGTGCAAAGAGAATAATCTTCACATCAATGTGAAGAAGACAAAGGAGATGATTGTGGACTTCAGAAGGAACAAACACACCCACACCCCACTGAACATAAGAGGATCTGCAGTGGAAGTGGTCTCCAGCTACAAAGTACTTGGGTGTACACTTGAATGATAACCTCAGCTGGAGCAACAACACCACCAGCCTGATCAAGAAAGGTCATCAGAGACTCTACTTCCTCAGACGGCTGAGACGAGCTGGTCTGAGTAGCTCAGTCCTCACCTCCTTCTACAGGTGTGCAGTGGAGAGCATCCTGTGCTCCAGCATCAACGTGTGGCATGGAGGCTGCACAGCTGCAGAAAGAAAAGCTTTGCAGAGAGTGGTGAAGGCTGCACAGAGTCTGTTGGAGTCAGTCTCCCCACCATCACAGACATCTACACCTCCAGATGCAGGAAGAGCGGCCACCTGCATCATGAAGGACCCCACTCACCCAGCACACACACTTTTTGCCCTGCTCCCCTCAGGCAAGAGGTTGAGGAACATTAAGTATAGAACCACTAGACTGAGGAACAGCTTCTACCCTGAGGCTGTTAGACTCATGAATATCTAACCAGAATAATCACTGAAATATCACATCATGTTGCTGCTGATCTGTTTCATGTTGCTGCTGATCTGTTTCATGTTGCTGCTGATCTGTTTCATGTTTTTGTGTTCATTCGTGCTCATCTGCTCACACAGACTCATGTTCGTGCTGCTGTTTGACGTAATGTTTCTATGATATTAGTGCTTAGTGTATTTTTAGTTGATGTTTTTCTTAGTTCATATCTTAGATGTTATTACTCTTTTTCTTTTAAATTTTATTGTTGGACGTAACTGGGACCCTGTGTACATAACTTCGTTCCACCACATGTACCACATGTAGTGCGAACGACAATAAAGAATCTCTGACTCTGATAAACATAAAAGCAAAGGTAAATCCATGCTGCTGGTGAAGATTCTCAGTCGTCCAGGACATGATAAAATCAAAAAAGGCGTTCAATACAGGATCAACTGGACTTTATTTGTTACAGAAAACGTTTCGACTTCTGTCCAGAAGTCTTTTTCATTCAGAATTGAAAAAGACTTCTGGACAGAAGTCGAAACGTTTTCTGCAACAAATAAAGTCCAGTTGATCCTGTATTGAACGCCTTTTTTGAGTAAATCCATGCTACTTTCTCACTCTTATCATAAACCTTTACAAGAAATAAATTTAGAATTTCATATAACGTGAAAAATACAAAATCAATGCATGATAACAGGCCTGGTTACGAAAAAGTTTTTTTTTTGTAGATACACGGGGAAGTCTGTGCATGCTTACGAACTGTTAGGAAATGTTTTCTTCTTTAATGGTGATGAAAGCCGACGTGTTTAAACACATTGGGTTGAGTGTTGTCACAGCAGAAGAAGAGGAGTGAGGAAAATGTGTTCAGTGCACGTCCAGCTGTAACCACAAGATGAAACAAGTTCCCAGTCTCTTGCCCACTGACCGCTAGAATTAGACCGGCTCCCTGCCACTCTGCACAGAAAAGCAGCTAAAGGAAACAGATGCAACGCAGCATCGGCTTTCCTCTTGATCTATGAGGAGGAAGGCTGCGAGAGAGGACGCACTTCAGAACCAGCAGGGCCAGATTTATTTGGTTTATTTTTTGTAAACCAAAAGCCATACCAGACATTTAAATAGTCTGTTGGAAAACAAACACTGCTGTATGGGACATTTATTTTACAGCTTTTATCACTGACAGAACAGTTCAGACACTGACACGTGTCCTCTAACTTAAATTCACACACACAAAAAAAGCAATTGAAAAAAATGCATATTACTCAACTTTTGAAAGGCCAGCGCTTTGAGCAAAGATCCCATGTACAGGTAGTCCTCGACTTATGACGTTTCGGACTCACGTCACTCATCTCATACATTTTTAAAAAATATATAAATAAATAACTGTACAGTGCTGGGCAGCGCTAATCCAAAAATTAGTTCCGCTATTTCTAAAGCACTTATTAATTTAATTAGGTCCACAATTTCAAAAGCGCTTATGTCTTAGGAATGCTAGCGGAAGCTAAATTCTAACGCGCTAACGTGCAAATGGTGAACTACTTTTTTAAATCCAGCAGATTTGACCATTTCGTGAAACGGTTAAGCTCAGAAAAACCTTGTGCTATAAAGTCAGCTAAGAAATATATTTTTTCTCAGCAAAGAAATAATTGTTTTTTACCGTGTTTTGTTGTAAAGTCCTACGCTTCTGTGGCCGTCGCGGCCGCCATTTTGAACAGGGCAAATGGCGAACTACTTTTTTTAATCCAGCAGATTTGACCATTTCGTGAACCGGTTAAGCTCAGAAAAACCTTGTGCTATAAAGTCAGCTAAGAAATATATTTTTTCTCAGCAAAGAAATAATTGTTTTTACCGTGTTTTGTTGTAAAGTCCTTTGCTTCTGTGGCCGTCGCCATTTTGAAGAGGGCAAATGAGGCGCTGACGCGTCGCGTAGGCCGCTGAGAAACATCCATAAGTTCACCCTCCATGTTAAAAACTCTTCGTCTGACTCTTCGAAAACAAGCAATAAGGCTGCAGAGTAACACACTGGCTGCTAACTGCTATAGAGAGAGCGCTCTCTCTAGCCAAGAGACTGAGGGGGACGCTTTTTTGTCACGGACCACATCCGGCGCTGACAGGATATGGTCTGTGAGCAGTCGTCCGGTTGATTTAAGAGCCCGTAAATAAGTTTTTTTCGTTTTTACTGATAGATAATTAGTTATTAGCGGTACTGCATTTTAAATAAAAATAGCGCAAATCCGCTTATGAATTATAAAAGTTAGTCAATCCGCTATAACGCTGACAAATTGTTTAGGTCCGCTATAAGCGGATTAGCGCTTTAGCGCTCCCTAGCGGTCTGGCGCCCACCTTTGGTACTGTACAGTTACCACAGTTTTCAAAGATGAAGGAGTGAGTTGAATTGTCTCCCTCCTCCCTAGCAGGCTCCATTCACATAAAGGGAGCTAGCTCCCTTTATGTGAAAAGGAGACAATTCAACTCACTCCATCTTTAAAAACTGTGTTAGGATAGGCTAAGTGCTTGGTAACTGTACAGTACTGTACAGTTATTTATTTATTTTTTAAGTTTTTTTTTTGTATGTGCTCCGACTTACAGCGATTTTGTGTTACGAACGGTGCGTAGGAACGGAACTCGTTCGTAAGTCGGGGACTACTTGTAATCTGTTTGCGCTCGAAGTAATTGAGGAAAATGATTTTCAGCTACAGGTAGTCCTCGACTTACGACGTAGATCTGTTCCTACGCAGCGTCGTAAACCGATTTTTGACGTAAGTCGGAACATACGTACATACTGCACCATATACAGTACATGTACAGTACAGTACTGTATTACCAAGGACTTAGCCTATCCTAACACAGTACCTTACATAATTATCAAAAAAAACACATAGGTTTGGGAGCCAAAATGAAGGGCAAAAAGAGTTAATGGCATACTGGGATGCTGGCGACGCTGTCCTCGGTCCATCCGCCGTATTCCGTTTACGACGTAAAAATACATTCACAGTACAGTACAGTATTCGTCCGCTGCTGCACTGCGTACAGTACAATATTTTCCGCTGCTACTTTACGGCGTAAAACCGGTCCATCCGCCGTATTCCGCATTCTGTTTACGACGTAAAACCGCGTTCACAGTACAGTGCAGTATTCCTCCGCAACTACGTTTACGAGGTAATACCGGTCCAGCCACTGTATTCCGCATTCCGTTTACGACGTAAAACCGCGTTCACAGTACAGTGCAGTATTCCTCCGCAACTACGTTTACGAGGTAATACCGGTCCAGCCACTGTATTCCGCATTCCGTTTACGGCGTAAAACCGCGTTCACAGTACAGTGCAGTATTCCTCCGCCGCTACGTTTACGACGTAAAACCGGTCCATCCGCCGTATTCCGCATTCCGTTTACGACGTACAACTGCATTCACAGTACAGTGCAGTATTCCACCGCCGCTGCACCTCGTACAGTACAATACTGTATTCTTCCGCCGCTGCGTCACGACGTTTATGACGTAAAACTGTGTAACTCGAAATAAGGCTTTTCATAGTAAATGGGAGATGTGTCGTAACCACGAAACGTCGTAACTCGAGACCGTCGTAACCCGAGGACTACCTGTACTACCACAACCAAAATCACTTGCATTTACTGAGTTATTGCCACTTCTTTGTTTGCTAAAGTCACTTTGCGGTGGCGGCCATCATAAATAATTTTGGCACCAAAAATATTCAGGCGAAGACGTGCATACAATGATTACTTTCCAAAGGTTTCATTAAAATCTGTAACAAAAGTACATGGGGGGCATTGCCCCCCTGGCTGCCCCACTTGGGAGTGCCCCTGCTCAAAACTCACAAAAGCCTTAAAAAACAAACATTAATTTCTAGCTTGAATGAACGTTCCCCAGTAACTCAGCCCCAATCTGTTATTTTCAAAGTTTAACCAAAGCAGCTGAAACAAGATGTAAGTAAAACGGCATGAAAAGCCGCGTGTGACATGCATGTACGCGAGGTCTTTACATTTCTGATGCTAATGTGATGATTTGGTTTCTGAGGTCCATAAAGTGTCCTCGTGGAGTCCAGCTGTGAAGCAGAACTGAAAGATCTTCAGGGGATCATTTCTTTTACCAGAAAGTGAAAAGTCTCTGATGGACGTATGGTTATCTGTACATTTATTTTTAAAATTATAGGTTGTAACAAAACAAGAAACTCAACCTGTAACAATAAAATTATCATAAGCTCTAAGTTTTTAATTTTATTTTTTCATCAGTGGTTTCTGACTGTGACACAAAAAGAATCACATCTTTAATTTCAACATCATGGTGCAATGTTTAGTCTGAACCACTAGAGGGCAGTGTTGCTTATTTAGTAAAATAAATGATTTCTGATTCTTAGATTTTTACTAGCATTTTTAATATCAAAACAGAACTTTAAATATAACTTCAAAGAAAACCAAGTTTAACTGTAAGAATAGTTAAACAAAACAGTCTAATAAAACTAATGTTTTAACCCATCAGACAAATTATGAACTGACTTTTTTTTACTTGAGGAGGGTAAACTCACTATTGCAGTCTTAAAGTTGTGCTTTTTTAAATTTTTAAGCAGCAAAAATCTTTTTGATGCAAGACAAACCTTGATTTTAATTTAAATGTCTTTAATCTATAAAAAGGTAATCACAGAGAAAGTCAGTAATTAAAATTTATAAATGACAGGAAACTTAGTTTCATTAAATTTCTGCTGGGTCTTCCCTGGTACCATCAGCTGTCCGAACCACCTCAACTGACTTTGTTCAATGCAGAGGAGCAGCGGCTCTGCTTCCAAGCTCCATCTGGATGGTGCAGCTGCATTCTGAGCCCAGCCACCCTATGAAGGAAGTCCATTTTGGTCACTTGTATCCAGGATCTCATTCTTTCGGTTATGATCCAAACCTCATGATCAAATGAGGGTTGGAACGTAGACAGACCAGTAAATCAAGAGCTTTGCCTTTCGATTAAAGTCTTTCTTCACCACCTCTGACCGAAGCAACACCCTCATTATTGAGAAAGAGGCCCCAATCTCGCTCCATCCTACCATCACTTATAAGACACCCAGGTACCTGAACTCCTCCATCTGAGTGAGGCAAACCCTCTTCCCCGACCCGGAGGGGGCATTCTGTTTTGGTAAAATAATAATAATAATTTTAGGAGAAGACTCTCATTCCAGCTGCTTCACACTTGACTGTGAACCACCTCAGTGAAGGTCTTTACCTGAAGACGCCATAACATGATCCTCGTAATGCAGAAATGAGACCCTGAGGTTCCCAAAGACACGACACCCTCGTCTCCATGACTGCGCCTCGAGATCCTGTCCACGAACACAACAAGATCAGAGACATGGGTATAATAACGACAAATGTTTGATTGTTAAAAATATAAATCATGAAAACAGATTAAGGTAGGCTCACTATTTGGCAAAAGAAGCGTCATTATTCTACTTTAATTAAATAATTAATGTTTATTAATGATTTATTGTGTGTTTACTGCAGCTTTGTTATTAAATGGTCCTTTTATTGTAACCTGAAAAAAAAAAACTGTTTAAATTTTTTCTAAGAAAACACATTTACCACTGAAGTGTTTTATTTTTCAGTCAGCTCTGTGGATTACAAAAGAAGCAGAACATCAGCACTGGGTTAGAGGTTTCTTTTGGGTTATCCGGATGAGGAATCTTCCTTCAGGTAATTTATTTAGTTATTTATCAACTTTTATTTAACCAGACAAATCCCACTGAGATCGCTTTTGCAAGGGAGGCCTGGGCCTGAATGTTAATTACCCATTTTGGTAGCTCTTAAGGTACACAACATTTGATTAACTAGGGAACGAATCAGGAGATAATTACCGTATTTTCCACCCTATAAGTCGCACCGGCCTATAAGTCGCACCTCACGTCACCGCTGACGTGACGCGTCCCAGCTGATGTGACCGGTCACCGCTGAAAACCTGGAAATGTGGGCTGGTGTTTTGCCCAAAATGCACTGGCTGCTAAATTGCTGCAAGAACGTGCATGAAAGGACTTTTGACAAGATTAACACTTAAAAACTATTTTCTTTGTTGCTGAAAAATATAGCAAAGATTAGTTGAACTTTTCCTTAATATTTTAATAATAATAATAATATACCGGTAATTCCTTGCAGCAAACAGACCTGCATTCATTCATTCATTCATTCAACCTTTATTTAGTCAGGTAAATCTCTTTGATCTTTAAAGATAAACACATAAAAAATATATTTTTGTTAGCTGACATTACAGTAAAAGTGTGTCTTAGTTGAACTTTTCCTTAATAAATAAACATAATTGTGAAATCAGCTGGTTTTAAATACCGCCGGGTGCACAAAACGAGCACGCGCAGCAACAACAGACCTGCAGTGCAGCAAACCAAAGTGAAAAAATTTAAAAATCCACGTATAAGTCGCACCAGCCTATAAGTTGCAGGGCTTGGAAATGCTTGGAAATGTAGGCAAAAAGGTGTGACTTATAGGCCGGAAAATACAGTATTTTTTTTATTTTTTTAGAGCAAAAAAAAAAAGAATACCTTGAGCATCTTTCATGAAGAAAAATCACGAAAATAACAGCATTGTTTTAGAGATTATTTGTCATTAAAACAAAAAGTATAAACAGCATGTTACAGGTTAACTAGGAAGAATGAGTCAAACACGAGAAGAAACATGATAGCACCATCAGGTGAACTGAGAATTAAAATATTCTTTCTCAATTTGGCCTGTGCATCATTTTGTCAGTAAATCGTTCTGATTTACTGTAACTGACGGCCTGTTTACACATGGCAGTTAAAAATAATTTAAAGATGCTTTTTCGTAGATGGACAATAAAAAAATCTTGGATGAGGAGCAGCTACTTGAGCCCAGTGGTACCAGACTGGAGACAAGAAAGACCCGGAGTGGAGTAAAAGTGACACCAGATGTTCTGAGGCTGGAATACACTTGAGCGTACATGAAGTACGCCACTGTACGCGCGCATTTTGTGCGCATGTTTTCGCTGCTATAGCTCGGCTTTTATCAGCTTTCAAACGCTCGCGTTCTCGCTCCAGATCCTTGTTGTAATATGAGCAGCTGCGCGCGGAGGGGACTCAACTGAGCTCGCTGATTGGTCACTTGCTGACACGCCTACTGAAATGATTGACAGCTTTCAGTCAGCTCAGTGAAACCTCGAGAATGCATCATGAGCAGCTCGCTGAAGACCGCTGCGGTGTTCTGATGCGGTGTTTCTACTATATATGTTATAAAAAGTTATCTCAGAAATAAAAATAATAACAGGGAGCGCTTTTCCTGCAGCACACAGTCCACCAGGGAATATTTAAAACATTGCGCACCCAGGTAGGACCTGAATTCATTCATTTCATTCATCGAGTGAACGGAGGAAGAAGCGGTTACTTGACTTTAGGCAAAAAAACAAAAGAAAAGGCCCGATCAGCGATAAAGAAGGGGAATTTATTTCATTTGTGTAACATACAAAACAGTCCGGCGCCGGGGAAGTTTATGGTCAGACACCGCGCAAGCGTCCGCGGTCGTAAAAAAAAGCTTTGCGCGTACATGCCCTGAGGGGCTACGCGGGGCTACGCTTTTGCCTTGACGTACGTACGTGGCGTATAGGCGTATAGATAGAACGCTCAGGTATATTTCNAAAAAAGCTTTGCGCGTACATGCCCTGAGGGGCTACGCGGGGCTACGCTTTTGCCTTGACGGACGTACAGGCGTATAGATAGAACGCTCAGGTATATTTCGCCCTTCATGAGATGGTTGATTGGCATCTCAAGAGCCACGCCCACCCAGCAGAGAGGAGGAGCCTGGCTGGGGATGACTTTTATTTATGGTCTGCAATGTTAATACTGTATGTCAATTTTCTGTACTTCATTGTTGTGTGTTGCCTGTTCTTTGTTTGTTTGTACAGCACTTTGGTTGGCCTTGTTGCTGTTTAAAGTGCTTTATAAATAAAATGGTATGGTAAGGGATCCCCATAAACCTGTATCTTTGAATGACAAAGAGCTGAAAACTTACCTCCGTTTGTGTTTTTTGCTCCAAAATATTAGTTTCCTCAAATTTTAGGAACTCGCTGCTCGTGTAGAAATACATTTTTATGTTTATGTAAAAATGTTTTTTTTTTTTTTAATGATTCAGTGTTGTTTGGCAAACAAGCACCTGGAAATGAATACTTTGGGCTTTTAGCTTTTTTGTTCTTTTAACCAGCCTTTTGATTATTTGAACTAGCTTTTTGCTACTTTAGCAAAAGAGAATAAAAAAGTGACGAAACGCTTCAAATGTGAAAGACCACCTGAAAATTAAAAGTAGCTAAAGTTTTGCTACAAATAGCACAAAGCTTGCTAAACGTTCAACCAAACAACAACTTAAAGCTAACTAAAAATAAAACTAAAAGCAAAAAGTAGCTACTTTTCAAAAAAGTTGCTCCTTTCAGCTAGCCTTTAAGTTGAAGTAGCTGAAAGTTAAAGTAGCAGAATGTTTGCTAACTCTAAACTCTAGTTAAAACTGTCAAGTCTTTTTAAGCTAAAACATGCAAATTGCTAGCTAAAATTAAAGCTACAAAATAAATGCTTAAAAAGTGAAAAGCTAGCTAAAAAATTAAAGTAGCACAAAGCTTAAAAGTTCAACTAAACAACAACTAAAAATGAAACTAAAAGCAAGAAGTAGCGAAAGCTAGCTGAAAGTTAGTAGCAGTTGCTAACTCTATTGTACTGAAACACTAGCTAAAAGTGTCAAAAGTCTTTTTGAGCTAAAACATGCTAATTGATAGGTAAAAGCTACAAAATAATAAATAAATGCTTCAAAAGTGAAACGCTAGCTAAAAACAAAAAGTAGCACAAAGTTTGCTAAAAGCTCAAATAAACAATAATTAAAAGCTAACTAAAAGCAAAAAAATAGCTAAAGTTTAGCTTGTTCGATAAAGGCCAGCTAGACGCTAAAGTACCAAAAGCGATCACTCTGTCTTGGGTCTCGGCTCGTGTTTGTAAATAAATGTGACCATGTGTTGTTCTGAAGGGCCTCTGCAGAGAGATCTTCTCAACAAACCTCGAGCGGAGAAGCGCTCGCCGTGCTTTTAAAGTGGTTTGTGAAACGAAATCATAAACAGCGTTGGTATTTTCCACGTCTACAGCTGCGCCCACGCTTCCTTTAAACCTGCTAATTTTAGTTCCCGGGGTTTTAACCGAGGAGAAACAAAGGTCAGCGCGTTTCTGTCAAAGAGCAGGAGCCGGTTCTGTTCGGCGCAGCTGATCAGGAGGGCAGCCGACGTTTGCAGAAACATTTTGTGTTGTTTCTGTGCACTTTCCCCGGGAGAGCCGACGGATGTTTTATTTTGTGACAGAATGACGCGAGCTGGAAGCCTTAGCTGATGCTATCAGCTGTACGTCGGCCGGGCCTCATGCATATCCCACGTATGACAGGAAATTTGCCCACGTGGGGAAAAAAGTGAAACAATGAAGAGCCTCAACGTGCAGAGGGGCTTTCACTTTGAGCTTCCTCAAGTGGCAGACGAAACGATCGAAAGTAGGTGAGATCATAAAAATCTCCACAATTTTTTTTATTTTTTTTTCCTTTTCTTTGTGATCCCTTCAAAAGAGCCCGCCATCCTGTTAAGATTAACAGATATTCCTCCAATTATTGGCTTTTAAACTACCGGTACAATAACTTTCTTTTTTTTTTAAATTTTTATTTCCTTTTATAGATGGCCTCCCTTCTCACCTTATAGTCATCCTCTTCACACCATTATGATTTAAAAAAAAAAATAGAATAGAAAGAAAGGAAAGACGTAAAGCAAGACCACAAAACAACAAACACACACAGAAAGCACAAGGCAAACACACCCGACCGCCGCCCGCAAACCTGCAAAGAACATGACAGAACACAATAACAAAACATATGTATAAAAGACTTAGAATATTCATGGCTTTGTAGTAGATTTTTATAAATATATATACCTATACTATACCTACATATATATACATACATACACATACATGCATATGCAGTTACATGCACATCTACATATATACATACGATACCTGCATGTGCATCCCTGCATTTGTGTGTGGTTGTGAACATGCATAAGTGTATAAGGCTTCTCTAATAGAACATTTAATAGCGACCGCGAAGCATCAGAGACCTGACCCCCAAGACCCGAGGAAGACAGAGAGGGGACCAGAGCCCAAGACCCCAAGAGGGACCCCGAGCACGGAGCCCCCAGGGCCACCCAAACAAGATGAACCACTCGCCCACCCCCCAGATCCGACCATAGGGGAGAACCGGAAGAGCCCCACCAGAGACTACACACAATGGTCCCCCGGGGCCGACAGTGACTCACAGGCCCCCGCCGGAAACTGCTGCACCGATGTAGCCTCAGGACTAGGCACCAAGGCCCGGAGACCGAGGACGCACACCCCCCAGGCCCAACAGGACCAGAGGACCTGAGCCCCACCAGGCAGCCACCAGGCCACAATCACTTTCTTTTGAGAAAGGATGGCGTTCAAGATGTTTTGGGCCAACCTCGTGAATAAAGTGCAACAAGGATGGCTCTCGGCTACTACCATGCCAAAGTTTAGCTGATTTTGAAGAGCTGTGGTGATTGTTGTGTGGGCTGATGGTGACTAGCTGGGGCAGCCATCTTGCTTGGCTGCCCGCAAACTTTCAATCCAGTGATGACTTTTTTTAGAGTTTTAATTAAAAAAATCTGTGTTGTGGTTCCTGAAATATTTTGCTAACAGGTAAAAACTTAATCACCATCGACGACGGGTGACGAATACATAGACAGTAGCCTAATAATGGAAGGACTCGACCTTTGACCTTCGTATTCCAACGTGATTCCCTTTACCGGCTAAAACGAAACAGAAAACCTTCATTTCTTCCCAGATTTCTCATTTCAGAGCGCAGAAATTTGCAGCCTGTGCGTGACACACTGTGAATTTCCAGTATGCGAACGAGGGGGTGTCCCCGGCTGAAAGTGTGCTTCTTCCCCCACCTCTTCATCTGGTTTCAGGCTTTTCCCTTCAGCTTGCATGTCACCGGCTTGTGTTTCCTCTCTGAGACGCGCAGGAATGGGAAGTTCTTGACATTGGTTCACTCTGTCAGGTGGAAGGAGAGAAAAAAAGGAAACAAAAAATGAATCCAAAGTGTGCAGCCGGCCTGTCATTTGGAGATGAATGGGTGGGGTGTTGGAGGTGGGGGGTGCTCATGAGAAGAACTGGGGAGGCACCTACTTTCTCAGAAGTTGCTTACCACAATAAAATGCCGTTTGATTCTGGGGCACTTTACTTTGTGTCTGAGATCTGCACATCCTGACAGTCATTTAGTCGAAAAGGATCAAAATCCCCACAGGTGACGGTCCCATAACCGTCAAACAGAAATCCAGTTCATTTCACGACCCCCCCTCCACCACCACCACCACCAAAGTCATATTGTTCAATCAGCATGTGGCTTGGAAGTAAATGGGAGCTTCAGATCTGTTCGAGGAAAGAAGCAAAGAGAAGAGTACAACATGTTAATGATCTGTAACTGTTCTCACAACTTTATTTGTATAGCTTTATTTGTAAAGCACGCTGAACGACCCCCAGAGAACCAAAGTGCTGGACAGAGTGGACATTGACAACAATAAAATGTACAATTGGAAATAAACATCATATTCAAATCTAAAACCATTACAAAATGATAACTCCAAAGAAAAAACAAGATATTTAAAAACAGACGGCGAAGAAGATCTAATGTAATGACAAAGCTTGTTCTAGATTTTAGGAGCTTCTGTGGCATAAAAAACCCTTTTGCCCCCCCCCCCGCCACGGAGTGAAGAAGGGTTAAAAAGGGTATTGCTTTTGAAAATTGGGTTGCCATGTCAAAATCCAAGATGGCTGCCACCTTTTACATACAGGTAGTCCTCGGGTTACGACGCATCTCCCATTTACTATTAACAGCCTTATTTCAAGTTACGCGGGTTTACGTTATAAACGTCGTAACGCAGCGGCCGCTGCGGCGGAAGAATACAGAGGCGGAGGAATACGTTGCGTACTGTAAACCCTCTGGACCGAGGTGGACGGCAGAACCAGCGGCGAAGCAGTGGAAAAGTACATTGGCGGAGGCCTTACTGTAAACGCTCTGGACCGAGGTGGACGGCGGTTTTACGTCGTATACGGAATACGGCGGATGGACCGAGGAGTATGGCGTCACCAGCATCCAAGTAGGCCATTAACTCTTTTTCCCTTCATTATGGCTCCCAAACATGTGTTTATTGATAATTATGTAGGGTACTGTGTTAGGATAGGCTAAGTGCTTGGTAATAAAGTACTGTACATGTATATGGTGCAGTATGTATGTATATTTCGACTTACGTCGAAAATCGGTTTACGACACTGCGTAGGAACGGATCTACGTTGTAAGTCGAGGACTACCTGTACTGTATATGGATTGTTGTTGCATCACGTTTTAACAGTTCGTATTTTATTTGCTGTTTTTCTTTTGGAGCATTCAGACTCTTTGCTTTGACAGAATGACTGACTTCAGGTGCATCATGGTTCCTTCCTCTGCGCTCTCATGCAGCTGGAGTCTGATGTTTTTATTTTTATGTTTATTTTATTTGATTAAGGCTCCCACCTACACGGGCGTACTTCACTCCTCAGAGGTCCACACAAGTACCCGATTAGATTCAAGCTGGTCTCGAAGCGGACACCCCCCAAGCCGTGTCCGTGCAAAGACAAATTTTTACAACCGCATATTCTGCATCGCACAATAAACTGCTCAGCGACGGACTATTTTTGTATGCGACACCAATGTATTAAATTCCCCTTCTTCATCCCTGGTTTGGTTTAACTGCCTTTTTTTTTTTTTTTTTGCCAAGAGGCAAGCGATCTCTTCCTCCTCGTCCGTGGACGCCATGACTGAAATTGTGAGAAATGAAGGAATTTGTCACGAGAGAATTAAAGTCAGGCTAATCGGGAGGGTCTGGAGATTTCCGCGGACTGATGTGTCAGCAAATGACCAGTCGGCGACTTCAATTTGTCCCGAAGGTTAACGCTCCTTGCCTGCGGAGCTGGGCTGCAGCCCATCAGGGTGTACGCTTGAGTCTGAAGTCTCAACCGTCTGCGGACAGTGACCACGTGGCTCACAGAGTACACACAGTACGCCCGAGTATGTGGGAGCCATTACAGCCTCAGAGCTCTTTTCCCTGCAGAGGAGTTTAAGGAGCGCAGACAGGAATCTGACTCCCCTGTCCTCTCGTTTGGCCTAATTAAGACATTCCAGCTCACTACATTTGTCGAGTGAATATAATTATTCTATTTAAATCAGATGGTTCGATTCATTCTGATTATAAATCAATTATAGTTCCATTTCTTCTTGAAGATTGTTCAACTGAGGTCATTTCGCCTCCTTTTCAACTTGAAGACAACCTAATTAAGGGCAGTTCAATCCAGTTATTATTCAGTTACAGTATAGTCAGTTTGCCTCATATTGAACTAATTTCAGTTCGATCTAGTTATATTTCAGTTATTGTAAATTTTCCTCTTATTCAATAGTTGCATCTAGCCATAACCCAGTGATATTTTATTTTTCGAATTATTCCAGTTAAGACATTTCAATTCAATCGAATAATTATATTAAAGTAAATTATAATACTGTAAATTATTCTGTTATCAAAGTCAGAGTTCAGTTCAATCCAATTATACTTTGATTACAGTCAACTTTGCTTCTATTAAACTCATTTACTTGCATACAGTATTTGATTCACTTAAAGCTCCATTTGTATTATTTTAATTAAGGATGGTTCAATTATAATTACAGTAGTTACAGTAGTTATATCAGTTTTCTTCCTATTTAACTCGTTTAAAGCAGTTCAATTTAATCTAATTGTTGTTCATATGTTTTTCTTTTGTTCAATTAAATCAAACACAGTCCAATTTATTCAAACTACTGTTTATTTACATGCATCTTACTATTGTTCAACTTATCCCTCCAGATAAAATTCAATTATAATTCTAGTTCTTCCTATTAATATCAATAAAGATATATTCTATTCTATTTTTTAAAGTCTAATTTTATCATTATAATTCTGTTGTAATCATTTTCCATTTATTGTTGAATTAAATTATTTTTTCTGTTGAACTCAAACAAACCACATATTGTTCACTTGCAGTGCTGTTCCTTCTTAATAATGTTATTAAAGACAGATTAATAAAATTATTGTCCAATTATTTCCTATTCAGTTCAATTAAAGACATTTAGACAAAAAGCAGACAAACAGCAAATACAAACCTGATTATTTAAATGAATAACTTTATTTGTGTGTAAAATCTGTTGAAGCTTATTTCCTTTTAGTTGTGTTTATTACCAGGATTATGTTCAGATTAACACGAGCAGGTGTGGGTGTGAAGAAGTGGAGCTTCAGTTTGCTCACGTCACTCACCCAGTTCCTGTCTTTGACGTGTAAAAAAAAAAAATTTGAACGTGTAATAAATCCAGCTGTCGTCACATTTGTGAATTTTGTCTTTGCTGTAACAGAACTGAAGCGAGTCTGTAGGAAGAATTTACATAAAACACAAACGCTGTCTGACTGAAACAAATGGATGAAAAAAAATTTTGTCTTCAAAGAAAAGGGGGGATTTTTGTCATGACTCACACACAAGTGTATAAAACGAGTGTGACAAACAGAGAGGGTTAGATGAAGAGACCTGGAGGAAGAAGTCCTGCTGTGGAGACAGGTTGGTCAATTTAACATTTTTATTTCATTCTGAGCTCTAAATCACTCCTGCAAGCTTTATGTCTCTTTCGTAAGTTACAAAAAAAAAATTGTACAGTTTGAAAGGCGACAAACTTTAAAAGTTGTTTTTTTTAAAGAAAAATCTAAAGAAGTTAGAAACTTTCTTAAAGGGATTGTTTTTAACCAATAAGAAAACTGAGTAAAGTTTAGATTTTGCTGAAAGTTCTTTCGTCGCCTCATTCAAGGCGGATAGTTGCTCAAAAATAAAACGATATTCATGAGAAAATAATGTTTTTTTTGTCCAGAAATCTTTGCTCTTGCAGCAAAGATTCGGTTTTACTAGGACATATTTTGAAAATTAAATGTTAAACGTTATTTTATTTATCATTTTAATTAATTTACAAATTGAGCAGTCTCGAAGAAGAAAAATGAAGATGCAGTTTGGGTTATTCATTTTAAATTTTATTTACGAGTCAAAACATGCAGCTTTATTTTGAAACTAAAAAGCATTTCTATTAATCCATTTTAATTTTAAATATGATCCATTCCTGCTTCCATATAGGTGCAGCTCTAGTTTTTAAATCAGATTCTGACACTGGTGTGATTTTCTTGCCCCCTTGCAGGACACCAACATCTTCACGTGGAGCTGAAACCAGGTCCAGACCCGGGTCGAGGTTAATGCTAATCGTGATAGGGGTTGTGTTTTACCTGACACCTAACATGCTAGCATTAGCTTTACCCTGGGACATTTCAGCATGTGATGCCCTAACGGAGGAGCATCTTGTCTGGACGTTAAACGACGAGGCTCCAATTTAACTTTAACGAGATCAAACGGTCCACATCTCCTCCAGATGTTCTGCCACTTTCATCTCCTGATTTGAATCACCTCTCCTGCGAGAAAACTCGATTTTAGGAAGCGTCTCGTCTTCCAGACAAGAGACTTCGTTGTTGGTGTTCAAACCTTGGTTCTCCTTCTGGAGGACAACTTTCCAAGCTTGCTGCCAAAATAAATAAAAAAACTTTCAACAACGTGATAAACAAAAAGTCACACTTGCTTCACGACGAGAACGTGTTCACTCTCAACGCGCTTCGAAAACATCTGGATATCCTTCATTTGAATTTGGGGAGCGGTGGCGCAGAGGTTGATGAGGGTGGGCCTGTGATGGGAGGGTCGCTGGTCAACTCCCCGGACCGACAACGTCAAAATGTGGGTGGGAAAGGTGAAACACCCACACCTGCCTCCACCCTCTGGGCCCATGAGCAAGGCCCTTAACCCCACCAGCTGCTCCCCGAGCGCCTTACATGGCAACCCACTGCTTCACATGTGCAATCGAAAAAATAGAGAATTACTTTCCCCATTGGGGGTTAATCGAGCACAAATAAAAAAGAAGTCTTTGCAAAATGGTACATGGTAAATGGAGCTTACTTATACAACACTTTACAGCCCCCTATGAGGGGCCCCAAAGCGCTTTACAGTACCAGCCATCCACCCATTCATACATACATTCATACACAGGTAGCGGTAGACTGCCATGCAAGGCGCTGCCAGTCCTACCGGGAGCAACTCGGGGTTAAGTGTCTTGCCCAGGGACACAACGAGGTATGCAGTGACCGGGGAAAAATATTCTTTCGAACAGAGTGACCACATCTGGAGCAACATTTGCACCAACCTTTGCTTTTTGTTTTTGCAGTTTTTGTCGGGA
This sequence comes from Garcialebias charrua, assembly GCA_038048925.1. NCBI lineage: Eukaryota > Metazoa > Chordata > Actinopteri > Cyprinodontiformes > Rivulidae > Garcialebias > Garcialebias charrua. Next base: position 19,654 of record JBBPBX010062926.1, read on the forward strand.
TCTGTGTCTTTGTTTACTTTTTTGTGTGTGTTTTTATCACGGGGTTCGTTTTGTTTCCTTGTGTTTAAAATCTACGAGTTCCTCCGTGTTCCTTTGTACCATCCCTCACTCCTCCTCAGTATCTTTCGTCAGCCTGCCCCATCTGCACCTGCTCCCAGTTTCTTCTGTCCCAGCTGCAGCCTCTTTCCCCATCACTCTCAGTTCCATAGCCTTTGAGGGTTTTCCACTTCTTTACTGGTGCGTTAAGTATTTCACATGCCAAGTCCAGTTCTTTCCCTTGTGATTCTCCCTGTTCTTACTGAGGATTTGTTTATGTGCTGCCACGACAGCGCTGTGATTAAAAAAATAACAAAAAAATAACGGTTTTAGTTATTTCTTTGAGTTTCTTGTCTTGGTCTGTGTAAGATGTGAGGCAGTTTAACCTGTCCACAAATTTAATTACTTATAAGACTGGTTCAAGTCCAGAATAGTAATTATTTATTTTTCACGGATTCTCTTCTTTTTGGGTTAAACAATATATCTTGTGTGACCAAATGAGCGATGTAATGTGACAATGAGACGTTATTATATTTGACCCATCAAGGAAATGCGATCATTTATTTAACAGATCATTAAAATAACATCGTAACATGTACACTTGGATTGATTGATTTACTTCCTATAAATTGTTTAAGGAACAACAGATCAAGTGGTAATTAACTTATATCTGAAGGCATTTTAGCTTAGTTGTTACTGGCAAGGAAAGGAGTATAGGAGGAAGGAAAGAGAGGGGAAGTTTTCTTTTTGTCCTTTTTTCCCCCATTTATAGATGGCCTCCCTTCTCACCTTACAGCCATCCTCTCACACCGATATGTATATATATGTATATATATATATATATATATACAGTATTTATATATATATATTTTTTATAGAGAGAAAGAAAAGATAGAAAGTAAGACAACAAAACAACAATTATCCACAAAAAGAGCACAAGGCAAACACACCCAACCTCCGTCCGCAATCATGCAAAGCACATGACAGAACACA
>JBBPBX010062927.1:0-14437 GCA_038048925.1 Garcialebias charrua
TGCGCGCTTCTGTTCAAGCTGAAACCTGTGTCTGAGGAAAACCTCTTATAAACTAGTTTAATAGTTTTATTTATCTTCCCAAGGACTCTTTATCACGAGAGAACCTGTGGGACCTAAAGTGCAGTAAATTTGGTTTCTGGGCCGAATTGTTGTTCTAGTTAAACACGGTAACAACTCACCTTATCTCGTTCGGGCCCCTGCACTCTCGGATCCACGAGCTCCTCGTCTTCTCAGAAGTCCGCCTGGGTCATCACGTCGGGGTCACCAACTGAAGGGATTTCAGTTCAATGGTGTTCGGAAATGACCAGGCGTCTCTTGAGAAAAGTAAGGTTTATTGATTAAGACACAGGTTTAAAACAGGTTAAACAGAAAATGGGCATTAGGTCAATTCATGTGCACACGAACCAAGCTGCTGGATCGAACCTCTCGCCGTGAAGTCGCTCCAGGAATGCCTCAAGTCTCCTGTTGATACGTGATGTTATGTGGTACCATAAATTGTTTTGGGATTCTGCTGTTGTCCCATTGGTTAAACCTGATAGTTGCCTTAGCAACGAGATTTATGATCCTGCTCAAGGTCTCTGCTTCCTGACCTTTATCAGTTTGTGTGCTTCTTTGTTTGTGCCAATTCAGAGGAGCAGTTCTAGATTTAAACGAGTTTTGCTTAAGTTTAAACAAGTTATTGTCCTGTGCACCTTGTGTGTGATTAACTAAGTGTGAGCCTGTGTATTGAGCATGATTTCTGATGTGTGTGGTACACCAAAGATGTTTTTGCTGCATGTGTGCCCTCCCCCCCTGGAATGTGTTGTGTGCAGCTCTGGTTTGCTTCAAAGAGGTGGCCCGTGGGTTGAGGCCTGGTCCATCAGCTTGGTCCGTGAGATTAATATTGGCACACCTGAACATGTAAAACCCTTTGTGGTTACATGAGACACATTTGTGAATAGAAACACTTCTACTATAGGTTTGATCATGTGAATAATAGGTGTAATCATAATAACGTGTATAACAGTGATTTATCCTTCACTACAAGTGTGGTCCCAGATGCCTTCAAACATGCAGTGATCACTCCATTATTAAAGAAACCTGGTCTTGACCCTTCCGCCTGCGCAAATTACAGACCAATATCAAGACTCCCCTTTATGTCCAAAATCCTCGACAAACTCATTTCTATTCAGTTAAATCAGTTCTTAACTGAAAACAAAGTCTTTGAAGTTTTTCAGTCCGGTTTCAAACAGCTTCACAGCACGGAAACAGCTTTGGTCAAGGTTTTCAATGATATTCTTGTATCAAATGATTCTGGTCAGTTTGTGGTACTTGTACTCCTTGACCTTACCGCTGCTTTTGATACCGTCGACCACAGTATTCTCTTATCACGGCTCGAACACTGGGTCGGGATCACAGGTGCTGCATTAGACTGGTTCCGCTCATACCTCGCTGACAGAAGTTTTTGTGTTAAGGTCGGGAACAGTGTATCCCCTTCAGTGTCTCTTTCCTGCGGGGTCCCACAGGGCTCTATTCTCGGTCCACTTCTCTTCACGCTCTACATGCTCCCACTGGGGACCATCCTAAGAAAACATGGAATTTCGTTCCATTGTTACGCAGATGATTGCCAGATCTACCTGCCACTGAAACCAGCAAATACAGGCTCCCTCCACTCTCTCCTAAAATGTCTGGATGACATTAAGACTTGGATGGCTTCAAACTTCCTAAGTTTTAATGATCAGAAGACTGAAGTCATCATCTTCAGCCCTAGCTCAGCTGCCGCCTCTGATCACATAAACTTGGACTCCCTCCAGCCCTACCTCAAGCACTCTGTGAGAAATCTTGGGATGGTTTTTGACTCGGACCTTAAGTTCGATAAACAGATCAGCTCCGTTCTCCAGAAGAGCTTCTTCCAACTGCGGCAGGTAGCTAAGCTCAAGCCGGTGCTATCCAGACCTGATCTCGAGACACTAATCCATGCATTCATCACAACCCGCCTGGATTATTGTAATGCACTGTATGCTGGGATCAGTCAGGCCTCCTTCTCACGCCTCCAGCTCATGCAAAATGCAGCAGCTCGGCGTTTAATCGTACACGTAGGTTTGAGTACATTACACCTGTTCTCTCCTCCTTGCACTGGCTCCCGTGCGAACTAGAGTCGACTTTAAAATCATGTTGTTGACCTACAAATGCCAATATGGCCTCACTCCCCCCTACCTCTCTGAGCTGCTGGAACCATATGTTCCACCGCGGGCCCTGAGATCATCTGATCAGATGCTCTTGGCGGTTCCAAAAACACGACTGAAGCTCCGTGGAGATCGGGCGTTTTCAGTCACCGGCCCCAAACTCTGGAACAACCTGCCCCTCAACATTAGACAGGCCTCCTCCCTTCACATGTTCAAATCCCTGTTAAAACCCCATCTTTTCTCTCTGGTGTTTCATACTGTGTGAGCTGACGTAGTGTATATTTTTTTTACTGTGTTTTCATTTTCATTTTAACATTGTTCTTATACATTTTTATTATACCTTTACTGCTGTTAATATCATAATTGTTACTATTGATGTGTGATACTTACCTGGCAGGGGAGATACCATGATCATGAAGGTGGTTCACCCAGGGTGAGGCTCAGCCATTGCACTCCGGTTGTGCTGACCCCTGCGAATTCCCCAAATGTGGGAATCTCGACTGCAATCCCTCCATTTGTAACTGGGTACTAGACTTCTTAACAGACAGACCACAGTCCGTGAAGATTCACAACTTCTCCTCCTCCACCATAACCCTCAGCACTGGCTCTCCTCAAGGATGTGTGCTGAGCCCCCTTCTGTTCACTCTGCTCACATATGATTGTACAGCCACACTTCCAGGCTGTCATATTGTTAAGTTTGCAGATGATACAGCGGTGGTGGGATGCATCACAAACAATGATGAGTCCAGCTACAGACAGGAGGTGGAACACCTGGAGAGCTGGTGCAAAGAGAATAATCTTCACATGAATGTGAAGAAGACAAAGGAGATGATTGTGGACTTCAGAAGGAATAAACACACCCACGCCCCACTGAAAATAGGTGGATCTGCAGTGGAAGTGGTCTCCAGCTACAAATACTTGGGTGTACACTTGAATGATAACCTCAGCTGGACCAACAACACCACCAGCCTGATCAAGAAAGGTCATCAAAGACTCTACTTCCTCAGACGACTGAGACGTGCTGGTCTGAGCAGCCCAGTTCTCACCTCGTTCTACAGGTGTGCAGTGGAAAGCGTCCTGTGCTCCAGCATCAACGTGTGGCATGGAGGCTGCACAGTTGCAGAGAGGAAAGCTCTACAGAGAGTGGTGAAGGCTGCACAGAGGTCTGTCGGAGTCAGTCTCCCCACCATCACAGACATTTACACCTCCAGATGCAGGAAAAGAGCCACCTGCATCATGAAAGACCTCACTCACCCAGCACACTCACTCTTTGCCCCACTCCCCTCAGGACGGAGGTTGAGGAGCATCAAATGTAGAACCACTAGACTGAGGAACAGCTTCTACCCTGAGGCTGTTAGACTCATGAATAAATAAAAATAAAATAAAAATAAACACTGCAAAATATCACATCATGCTGATGCTGATCTGTTTTCTTGTTGCTGTGTTCATCTGTGACCATCTGCTCATACAGACTCATGTTCGTGCTGCTGTTTATAATGATGTTTTTCCACTATATTAGGGCTTAGTGTATTACTAGTTGATGTTTTTCTTAGTTAATTCTAGATGTTATTACTGTTTTTCTCTTGCATTTGTTGTTGGATGTAACTGGGACCCCGTGTACATAATCTCGTTTTCATCACATGTACCACATGCGGAGCAAATGACAATAAAATGACAATAAAGACTCTCTGACTCTGATACTGTTCTGTAAATTTTTGAACCTCTTTTATGTTGTGTGTGTGAAGCACCTTGATAACAGTTTATCTGTTTTAACTGTGCTATATAAATAAAATTGACTTGACTTGACATAGGACTGGAGCTTTACCATGATCGAAACTGCTGCCGACGTCTTCCTAGTTTGGCGATATCCAAGGTATCCACGATTCCAAAAAGCAGAAACCCAGTTATCATAATCCATTAATGTTCACATCTTCTACATACTCCATGGACAGAACAGAGAGGCGCATCATCTTCCACTGACCCCAGGACTCAATGACATACAGTATCCAGCTGAGTGGGTCCATTCAGGTCATGATGGCTCTCCAGCACCCTGTCATCTGGTGGGAAAATGTTATCAGCTGTGTTGAGGGACCAGCTGACCAGATACATCATAATTTTCAATTTGGAAGATGTGTAAAGAGAGGATCTGAGGTTGAGAGGACAAGAGAGCAAAAACGAGCAGCAAGGAGGGAGGGAGTGAGGGAGGGAAGGAGGGTAAGAGTGAACGTCTTCATTGAGAGCGAAAGAGAGAATGGCGTTAGTATATCTGTATTTTTCTTCTGTGATCAAATTCATCACTTAATCATCATAAATTTGTCCCTGTAGCTGTCCCACACATGGCTGAAATAAATTAATTGTTTGACTGGATCTTTTAGTTGTTGTTATGTTTTTAAACTTACAGTTCTTCATGAAGGTCACTTATTTATTTTTCTTTCTACATTTCTTTGTTTCAGAAGCAGATTTTATTAAAATTGTTCCAGACAGACTTCAGTTCTTTGAGTATGAGTCTGTCTCTGTACAATGTGAGGTGGTCAACAGAACGAAAACATGGAGAGTGATGAAGAAACTCCATGAGGAAAGCCCAAAAACCTCCTATGAAATATGTAACCCACCAGAACCATCCTGCACCATTTATCCCATCCTGGAACGACACAGTGGAGAATACTGGTGTGAACATGAAGGAGAAGTGACCAGTGCTGTCAACATCTCTGTTACTGGTATGTTCTCTATGTTCTGTTCTGTGTTTGTCCAAGGTTAACCATGATATGTTCATGTTCTTCATCCTGAAAGAAGAATCAAACATCATCTTCATGTTTCTCAGCTGGTTTGGTGATCCTGGACATTCCTGCTCGACCAGTGATGGAAGGATCTGACCTGACTCTAGGATGTATCAACAAGAAAACTGACAAAATCAGTGATTTCTACAAAGATGGTGTCCTTCTTAGCGCCAGCTATAAAAACAGCTTTATCATCCAAAATATCTCCAGGTCAGATGAAGGACTCTACAAATGCAGCATCTCTGGTGAGGGAGAATCTCCAGAAAGTTGGCTAGCATTTCTCAAACCTGGAAAAAGTAATACAGTCAAAGGTTGGTTCAAAAACTTAAAGATCTCCTCCTGACAAAGACCTCCAACACAACCCTTCTTTGGTTCTCCTCATTACATTAACTTGATAGATATAGTAGGTTCTTCTGATCGATTCTGTTCATTTTGGTCCTTCCCAGTAGACCTCTGAACATCTCCATCTCTGCCACCTCCAGCTCTTCCTCCTGTCCTTGCTAGAACCACTGTGTCCAAACCAAATAACACAACATATTTCATCTTTTAAATTGTCTCTTTCATTCTTGTAGTTCTCCTTCTGTCTTCATTACATCCACTCCACTCTGCCTCTTCTCCCTTTCTCTCCTGTCCCTGGCAGGTTGATCCCAAACACCTAAACTCATCCACCTTCAGTACATCCACTCCTCACTGCTTCACTCTTCTACCTACCATACATTCTATTCATAAATCACTTTTAAGCAGTGACAGGGCAAATCAAAGTGCTTTACAAACAGAGAAAACAGGCAAAGCACACAGCAACATGTAACATGAGGTAAAATCAAAATACAGAAACAAAATAATAGCAGATAAAAACATAATGACCAACACAGTATGATGCATGCAGGTTCAACAATGATAATCTGGTATTGAAAGCCAGTGAATGGTAGTGGGTTTTTAAACGGGATTTGAAAACCGAGAGAGAGAGGGCCTTTCTGACGAGCAGAGGTAACTTGTTCCAAAGTCTTGGTCCTGCTACAGAGAAGGTCCTGTCCCCTCTGTGTTTAAGATGAGTTCCTGGAACTGTGAGAAGTAACTAGTCCACTGACCTCAGAGAATGAGGTAGGTCATACGGGTGTAAAAAATCAGAGAGATGGGGGGACGAGACTGTTCAGCGATTTGTTCACATACAGGAGAATATTGAACTGGATTCAAAGGTTTTAGTTCTGCATCGTCAGTGCTTAAATTTGGGGGTGGGGTGGGGGGTTCCGCAGGGGTCCATCCTCAGTCCCATTCTATTTTCTTTATACCTGCTGCCATTTGGTGCTATTTTCCAGAAACACAACATACCTTTTCACTTCTACACTAATCACTGTCAAATTTACTTCCCCCTAAGACACAATGGTACATCCTCTATTCAACCTCTGCTCGACTGCCTGGCTGACATCAGGGACTGGATGGCTTTAAATTTCTTAAGCTTCAACGATAAGAAGTCTGAAGCCATGTTGTTCCCTCCCAACAACACAATCACGAACCACTGCATCAACCTTTCTGCTCTAGCCCTGTCTGAAAAACAAAAAGTCACAAATCTGGGAGTGATAATGGATCCTTCCATGAAACTCAACAGTCATGTAAACATGATCATTAAATCCTGTTTTTTCCAGCTGAGGCGTCTGTCTAAGCTGAAGCCCATATTATCCAAAAATAACCTGGAGACAGTAAGTCACTCATTTATTACATCTAGGCTTGATTAGTGCAATTCACTTCTGTTTGGCGTCAGTCAGACCACCATTGCACGATTACAACTGGTTCAGAACGCAGCAGCCCAATTTTTAACCAGTACACGCAAAACAGAGCACATTACACCAGTCTTGGCCCCCCTTCACTGGCTACCAGTTCATCTTTGAGTCCAGTTCAAAATTCTCCTGTACATCTACAAATCACTGAACAGTTTCTCCCCTCATCTCTCTGATTTGATACACCCATATGTCCCACCACATTCTCTGGGGTTAGCGGACCAGTTTCTCCTCACAGTTCCAGGAACTCGTCTTAAAGAGGAACTAAACCCAAAATTGATTTTTTTTTAGCTGATAAACTCTCTAGAATGTGTTCAAAATGTTATCTAGCACTATGGCTGTGTTTAGTTTCATATAATTGTGCGTATCTGTGTAAATCGGCTAATTGGCAATATTTTGGCCTAAAAACGTGTTTACGGTAGTCCTTTGGGTTGAACAGAGGTTATTGCACCTTAATTTTCATATTGGTCAGGACTGTTCACTCTGATGTGTCTTGTACACTCTGATGTCACAAAGGTGGTTCAAGCAGAGCCAATCCCCTGCAGAGATGAGAAGTGCATACCTTATATGGAAGTGCTGCATTTCACTCCTGACAAGCGGTTTTATTTTTCTTTTCATTTTCATTTTTTTAGGCCTTTGGTTTTGGATGGAATGGGTGGAATAGATAAATACATCTACATGTTTATTCTTTGTTGTTGCTTGGTGTATGTTGTTGGCTAGAGGTTTAATTTGTTTTAGGTTGTTGCAGGTGGAGGCGTGAACAAAAGCACAACTCTACCTCCACCCCTCCTTGTCTCTCGACACGCCCATTTTCAGGGAGATTTTGGAAGGAGGAGTTACCGATCCACAGGGTGTGGAGTTGCTCTTTAAGAGCAGAGGTGACAGGACCTTCTCTGTAGTAGGACCAAGACTTTGGAACGAGTTACCTCTGCTCGTCAGACAGGCCCCTCCCTCTCGGTTTTCAAATCCTGTTTAAAGACTCACTACTATACCATTGCTTTTAACACCAGATGATCTGTGTTTGGTCGTTATATTTATTATGTGCGACATTTTTATGTCTATTTTTTGTTTTTTACTTCATTGTGTGTGTTGTCTATGTGTTTCCTGTTTTTTGTTTGTTTGTACAGCACTTTGGTTGGCCTTGTCGTTGTTTTAAGTGTTCTATAAATAAAATGGTATGGTAAAGTAATATCTAATAAAATCCATTATTCACTCAGATGAGTCAGTGCATCAGACTCAGTGGTGATTCACCAGTCAGCAGCTGTAACATTGATTTATTAAATCTAAAATTCTTTTTGCAGGTCTTGATGAGAAGACTCAACATTTGCATGTTTTCTCCTCTAAAACAATCATCAGGCTGTGTGTAACATCAGCAGCAACACTGCTGCTGATCATTGGACTGGTTCTCTACAGGAAACACAAAGGTAGTGTTGCACACTTCAATAATGAGTCAGTGTGATTGTTGCAGGTTTTTCTTTTAATGCTGAGGACCAAAAAGACATGAGACAACAATGAGCATCTCCTTCTTCCACAGCCAAACACAGCACTTCATCAGGTTAATGAGTCAGGAGTGCACAGTGTATTCAATGTGCCCTTTAGTGGTGACCTGTTGCCACTGCATGCTTACTGTTGTATCGTGTAAGTGGGAGAGTTAAAGTTTGATACAATATTAAAACAAAACATCTCTCAGGAAAACATCCCAAACAGTCTTCCACTGAAACAAGGGTGGAGGCGGGACCTTATTATGTCACAGCAGGCTACAGCTAACGTTCTCCTGAAGAATGGATGGTCATTAGTTTGATACAGTGAAGAAAGTCAAGGAAATNACCTGGTACCCCATACTCCCGGAGTACCCCCCACAGAACCCCCCGAGGGACGCGGTCGAATGCCTTCTCCAAGTCCACAAAGCACATGTAAACTGGTTGGGCAAACTCCCACGCACCCTCCAGGACCCTGCTGAGGGTGTAGAGCTGGTCCAGTGTTCCACGACCAGGACGAAAACCACACTGCTCCTCCTGAATCCGAGGTTCGACTATCCGACGGACCCTCCTCTCCAGAACCCTTGAATTCTTAATCTGTTTTGGAAAGTTTTTTTAACCTCCTCTTCTAAAAATACACACAAAAATATACAAAACACCAGTAGATTTTCCTTTATGAACTGGTCAGACAGATCTGAGTAGACATGAGGTTAATAAAAACCAAAGTAAAAGAATAAAAAGGTTTAAAGATGTCGCTGTATTTTCTGTAAACGCTCGAACTCTGTGTTTGTGTGTGTCTTTTTACGTCTCCTGAAGTGGATGCATTTTTATTCGTCCCTTTGTCCAGTGTGCTCATAATAAGCTGTTTTGGTAGGAATAACATCTGCTTTTCTCTATTAAGTTATAAAAACATCACAGGTCATAACTCTGATTGACATTGCATTGTTTGGTTGTGCGTTATCAAATTAAAATTCCACAAGTGAGTGAAATTTATATTAAAGAAATAAGATGTTAATGTTTGAGTTTTTTATTATTATTATTATTGGGATTATATACTGTAATTGCATGTGCTTTGGTAATCTGTATGTTTTATAAAAACAGCAGATGAGACGTTTATCTGAATGACAGAAGTTGTATTATTATTATTATTTTATATACTGTAATTGCATGTGCTTTGGTAATCTGTATGTTTTATAAAAACAGCAGATGAGACGTTTATCTGAATGATGGAAGTTGGTGTGGTACGGTGGCTCAGTTGGTTACGCTGTTGCCTCTCAGCGAAAAGGTTGCCGGATCAAATCCCAGCTGGGGGACCTTTCTGGGTGGAGTTTGTATGTTCTCTCTGTGCATGCCTGGGTTTTCTCCGGATACTCCGGTTTCCCCCCACAGACCAAAAACATGCATGTTAGGCTGATTGGTAACTCTAAATTTTCCCTAGATGTGAGTGAGAGAGTGAATGATTGTTTGTCTCTATGTGTCCGGCGACCTCGCCTCTCGCACAGTGACTGCTGAATATGGACACCAGTTAAGTCCGCAACCCAAAAAAAGAAGACGCGAGTAAAGATAATGGATTGATCAGAGTCAGAGTTTCTTGCATGTGGTGGGATGCAGTTGTGTACTCAGGGTCCCAGTTACATCCACCAATAAAATGTAAAACAGTAATAAGATCTAAGATATGAACTAAGAAAAACAAACTAAAAATATGCTAAGCACTGTCTTAAACACAATAACAATACACAATAACAATAAGCACTAAAACAATAAAAACAATACACCTGGATTGATGGTTGGATGAAGTCTGTGTTGTTAATTTGCGTTAATATTACCATAATCTCTGTAAATAATTGGCAAAATCTTTGTGATTTGTAAAATGCCTGATTCAGTTGAAACCTCTGAACTCATAATGCAGAGATACATCACGTGGAAGATGTTTGTTTCATCTGGATGTTGCTTTGAATCTTCAAAGAGTCATTTTGAGTTATTCATTCAGTTTCTTTGCTTTGTTGGTTTTATTTAACGCCTCTTACTCATAAATTACTTTTGTGTATTTACTGGGTGACATTTTATACATGCATGCTTCTCTTAAATGCCTTTATTCACTGGATACTGTTTATCATGGAGTTTTAAGATTTATAACAGGTTTAAAAGGTTTTACACATCATTGCACATTATACAACCGGGTTGGATGGACGGCCTTGGCCACTTGTACACTCCGCTATTGGCATATTCATATTAATAAGGCCATACTACTTCTTTCATATTTGTTGGCCTTTATAAAAAGAAAGTCCTCCGGAGGATACTCTCTTCGTTGCGAGAACTTATTTTTACTTTCGCCTAAAATCCGAACTGAACTTGGAAATAAATATTTTCAGTTTTCTGCTCCATCTTCTTGGAACCAGTTGCAGAAATGCATGAACCTAAAGGAGCTGTTGCCACTAAATGTCTTCAAGGCTGTCACTGATTTGGAGAAGGAATCCTCTGTAAATGTTTTAACTGAGGAATCTTTTAAGTAATTTGTTTAAGACAGAGTAATTTTTTTCTGTTTAAGCTGTGAATGTTCTGTAACTTCTATGTGTTGCTGCCTGTTTTGGCCAGGATTCTCTTGCAAAATGAAGTTTTAATCTCAATGGGATTTTCCTGGTGAAATAAAGGTAAAAAACAAACAAAAAAAACGACTAAAAGCTGCTCTCAAACTTAAACATGGTTTCTCTGTTCATCGCATTTTTATGTTCAGGTTTGAAAATCTCTTCTTATTTTCTGATAACTTTTAGCCTTTAAACCCCGCTGGAGAACATGATAAAAGATGGTGCTCAGATGGTTTCTGGAGTCTCCCCCGCTGGCTCTTTTGAGGCAGTTGTGGCCAAAGTAGTTCAAAACATCAAAGTTCATGCTCAGTGCTCGATAGTCAAATAAGGGCCACAGTAAAGTCTGGCTTTTATCATTTGAGAAAATTGGCAAAGGTGAAACCTATTCTTTCACGGCAACAGTTCGAAACAGTAATCCATGCCTTCATTTCATCACGGCTGGATTACTGTAATTCTCTCTATCTTGGAGTCAGCCAGTCCTCACTTGCACGTCTGCAGCTGGTGCAAAATGCTGCTGCACGTCTTTTAACTGGAACACGCAAAAGAGAGCACATCACACCTGTCCTGGCTTCTCTCCACTGGCTGCCCGTGTATTTTAGAGTTCATTTTAAAATTATTTTGTTTGTTTTTAAGGTTTTAAACAGCCTTGCCCCCCCTTATTTGGCAGAGCTTCTACACCATTACACTCCATCCCGGTCACTCAGGTCTGCTGACCAGCTGCTCCTGGTCATTCCACGGAGTAAGAGGAAGCTTCGAGGAGACAGGGCCTTCTCTGTTAGTGCCCCTAAGTTATGGAATGCTCTGCCTTTACACATTCGACAGGCCCCCTCACTGTCCATTTTTAAAACCCGTTTGAAAACTCATCTCTACTCATTGGCCTTCAACCCAACTGAGACTTGATTTTACTTCATTTTTATTGGTATTGATTTTATCTGTTTAACTTGTCATTTTATTGTATTTTAAATTGAGTTTTTTGTTCACTGTGTGTTAGTTTTGTAGCTCTGTTTTTATGCTTTCTTTTATCTTGTTTGTAACTGATGTTCAGCACTTTGTTTCAGCTGTGGCTGTGTTAAAGCGCTTTATAAATAAAGCTGATGATAATGATGAAGACTGAGTTTGTTGTGGCTCCTCGAACGCACAAAGTATTTTGGATGAAAGACAAAACATTTCAACGAAAAGAAACCGTGCAGATTTTGTTGGATGAAGTGAGTTGACGGGGCTGGGTATCAAAGCACAGGAAGAGCAGAAACACGCAGACATTTACAATCAGGTTTAGAGCCACTTTGATCCATTAAGACTTTGCAAACGTTTTGGGCTCTCAGCTGAAACTATGCACTGATTGTGGTTTGTTTAATGAGTTATACTGAGCTTTAATGACATAACTCCCACCTGGAGAAACAATCTCGGAGCAGCCATTATTAAGCCTGCTGTAGAGATAAGGCAGCCATTAGCAGGCTTGATGATTTCATGGCCGCTGCAACAATAAGAGTGACAGAGGCTTTACTGCGCCCACTGAGGAAAGCTCGGCTTCCTCTTTTAAGGCAAGTACAGAGATGTGTTGGAGGGTATAATGTGTGGGTCAGAGGCCGTTTTAAATAAGCAATAAATGTTAAATCTGCCCGACATCTTCAGTATCCATTACTGCAAAGAGCGCAGCGGGGAGGAGGCAGAGACTAAAAAGCGGGAGTGAAACTGGTAGACAGAGGAGATGAGATCAATAAAGGCAGAATAGTGGATTGATTCAGGCTCTTAGATCTTTCAGATTAGTGGCTCGATTAGAGAAAAATATGGAGGTTTATTCATGTGACCTTAACAGTGACAGCCTGAACTAAGGCGCCACAGAGTAATTACATACAAACCCCAACATCCCACTGATTCTGAAGATTATTAGATGACTGCTGCAGAGCAAAAACAAACAACCCCCCAAAAAACTGTTTCGATGGCCCAGTTTTAGATGAGACTGCTGCATGTTCATGGATCGTCTTCTCGCTCTCTTTCTGTTCAGCTTCTTCACCTGGACAATCTGCCTTCAGGATTTTAGATTTTACTAACCTCTTATTTTACATTACGATTGCTATCTCGTGCCCAAAAGCTTTAGGGCAGTTTCTGTTTTGCTGTGAATTGTGTTTTTATATGACCAGAGGTGCTGGTGAACAATGGAAGCTTCATGCGGTTTGGAAGTTCCAGTAAGAAAACATGTGCCATGCAAATGCACGCAAATCCAAGCGAGTCTGTTATCTGTTGACGCTTGTCAGTAAGAACTGGTCCGACTGGAGGAAATGAAACATGACATATTGAGGTGGACGGTGAACCTTGTTGGACAAATGAGAGACTTAAAAAAGAGACACACAGATGAGAGCAGTAATATTAACATTAAAACACAAGTGTAAATGGAACTGATCCCTGTTTTTTGTGGTTCCTTGTGTGTGGATTAAAATTTGAGGCAGGGCCGCCAGCTATCCCTCTGTCATAGGATCAACCTCTAGCGTTTACACAATTTCCTCTTTTAGGATTAGACTTTAAACTTTTCTTTATATCAATAAGACTTGCTCAGATTATTTCACTCTTGTGATTGTTGAGAAATGTTTTGACACTTTTAACTGAAAAACCTTAAAAGCAACTCTTATCAGACTGCATGCTCATTGATGCTGCCTTTAAACATTCTAGACTGATTTTGCATTTTTAAATCTAAACTTTCTCTGATTTTATCTCATTCTTTTTGCCTTGTGGAAAAAGAATGTCAAAATCATGTCCCTTCATCACCTTTCATGTAAGGTATTGTCAGGGTTTACAGGCAGGCTTGAACCCAATGGTGCAGACAAGAGCCAGACTCAAGGATTATCAACATAAATACTTTTAATAATAAATTAAAGGGCTGACATGGCAGCTTAAACTCACATTCACCAAGATCAGGACAGACTGGATCAGAACAGGGCAGATCAGGACAGACTGGATCAGACAGGTCATACCCAACGAGGACACCACAAGGAACTAACTGACAGACAGGCTATTTATACACAGAGACAAGACAGGACGCAATCACAAAACACCTGGGAACAATTAACTAACTAAAGACACAGAGCAGGACTGGTATACTAAATAAATAAAGGTTTAAATAAAAGGAGACTAAACTGGAGGTCAAACCAAGAGTGATCAAACATTGAGACCAGAAGGGAAACTAGTAAAAGGTTAAACTAAGAGTAAATAAACAAGGAGACTTAAACTAGAAGTAAAGGACTGGAGATGTAGAAACTAAATACAAGAAGTAAGAACTGATAAACAAGGAGACCAGGGGAATTACCAAACCTAAACATTAATAAATACTGGGGCAGGATCTAGGGAATAAGGCTAACCATGAAGCTAAGAAAACTGGTACAAGGGAAACTAAATAAAACTAAAAACAAATATCTAGAGCTGGCTGACAGAAAACAAAAGGAGAACAGAACAAATGATACCCACTAGATGGCACCATCCTAGTGCCATCCTGACAGGTATTTGCAAGTTAAATTTAATGTGAATGAAAACTAGTAAGGTTTCCTTGCAGGCTTGTCATAAAAATTACAAATTAAATTTAATTGCTCCTGTTTATAATATATGAAATCCTACTTCTGCCTCCAAATTTTTATGACCAAGAGAAATGGGAGACAGGAAGACCAA
>JBBPBX010062928.1:5518-20681 GCA_038048925.1 Garcialebias charrua
ATACAGGCTAGCCTCGTTGAGCCACAGGGACTCATTTACAAGAGGGACCTGTCTCACTCACACCCAGGGTCAATTTAGAGTTACCAATCAGCCTAATATGCATGTTTTTGGACTGTGGGCGGAAACTGGAGTACCTGGAGAAAACCCACACATGCACGGAGAGAACATGCAAACTCCACCCAAAAAGGCCCCCGGACCGGGATTTGAACCGGGGACCTGCTCGCTGAGAGGCAGCAGCTCTACCAGTAACTGAAAGCCGTTTCTCCGCAGTGTCCGTCCATCCAAAACAAGCTGCGCCGGTTAGCATCTTATCTCCGCCATTAGCTGCGCCTTAGCGTTAGCCCATCCAATGAGCTGGTGTGTCGGCCGGCGTGGTGGGAAGCAGCAGAGCGATCTGCAGCTGCTGCTCCGGGCCTGAGACGTCCACAGAGTGTTTCCAGCTCATATATCCATATGAGGCAACCTCTGATCGGACACACGGTAGCTGTCGAGGCTGGAACTAACCGAAGCTAACCTTAAAATGGCGGACACTGCGGCATTTCCGTAAACTGCGCAAATAGGCTTAAAAATTATAATTATTATAATAATGATACTTTATTTATAAAGCCATTTAAAACAACCAGAGCTGCAACAAAGTGCTGTACTGTACACATGAAATCAAAAACATTTAAACACAAAAATATATATACAGTATATTTTTTTTTTCTTCATATTTTTATTAATTATGATGCATTCGTAAATCCGAATTGCCGTAAGTCGAGGACAACCTGTAAACTGACTTGAATGATATTGCTTAAAAGTTTAGTTTCCTCAAATGATTGGGGTGGCTGAAGATTAATCTGTGGTGGCCAAGGCCACCTCGGACCACCCCCTGGCTCCTCCACTGCACATGGTCTGATTATTTCATGTTGCTGTGTTCATTAGTCCTCATCTGCTCACACAGACTCGTGTCCGTGCTGCTGTTATTTTGGCATATTGTTTTTGTACCATTAGTGTTTAGTGTATTGTAGTATATTCTTAGTTCATGACTCAGATTTGACTAATGTTTTTCTTTACAATTTGTATTTTTGTTGGATGTAACTGGGACCCTGCGTACATAGTTTCGTCCCATCTCATGTATCACGTGTGGTGTGTATGATAAATAAATCTCTCTGACTCTGAAATACTTAACTTGCAAGTTAAATATTTAGTTTGTAAATTAAACATTTAGCTATGACATAAACATTTAGTTTGTAGTCTAAATATTTAGTTTGGAGCCAAATGTTTAGATTACTAACTAAATATTTAACTTGCAAGCTAAATATTTAGCTTGTAAATTAAGTAGTTTGGAACTATGACATTTATAAATGTATGAATAACATGGTGAAAATGTGACTTTGAAAAAAAAAAAACGGTTTTTATCTCTTATGAAAGGCAAACCAAAGTATTGCTGTTAATTTTTGACTGTGTAACTTTACAAACGGCACCCCATAATTACCTTGTCATTTATAAATGTAAATTATAATTGACAATCTAAGCATTTACATGTTTTAATTTTTTTATTTCCCCCTGCTCCTTCAGGGCCGTGCAAACCGAGCAGCATCAGCGCCGTCGTGGACTGTGAGGTCCACTCCGTGGCTGTTTCCTGGCAGCCCGGCGCCGGAGCGACGTTTTACGATGCTGTGTTCACATCTTCATCATCAGGCCACGTGGCCAGCTGCTCCACTAACCTGACCAGCTGCCAGCAGAGCTCCCTGCAGTGTGGAGAGGAGTACAACGTCACCGTGGTGGCTGCTGGAGAGACGTGCAACAGCTCTGCTCAGATGGCAGGACATCTCACCACAGGTGCAGCAATGGGTGTATCCATACAAGTGTGTGTTTGGAGCAGATTATTTATGGATGCTGGTGAAGATTCTCAGTCGTCCAGGACATGATAAAATCAAAAAAAGGCCTTCAATACAAGATCAACTGGACTTTATTTGTTACAGAAAACGTTTCGACCTCTATCCAGAGGGCTTTATCAACTCTATGAGCAGACTGTGTGCGAGTGGAGTTATAACAGTCTTAGACACGCACCAACCTATGTAAATTGCAAGCTGAGGTAACACATACATGTAAATTGACAAATCACACCTTAACAGTAGGGGTTCCTTGAGGTCTCTGACCTCAGTTGTGTGTCTTCTGTCAGAGACCTCAAAAAACTCCTGTTAAGGTGTGATTTGTCAATTTACATGCACATGTATGTGTTACCTCAGCTTGCAATTTACATAGGTTGGTGCGTGTCTCCTAAGACTGTTATAACTCCACTGGCACACAGTCTGTTCATAGAATTGATAAAGCCCTCTGGATAGAGGTCGAAACGTTTTCTGTAACAAATAAAGTCCAGTTGATCTTGTATTGAACGCCTTTTTTGATTATTTATGGATATTTTCTCCCTCAGCTCCCTGCCTGCCCACTCAGGTTGACGTTGAAGTCAGCTGTGAGTCTGACGGTGATGCTGCCGTGTCCTGGAGTTCAACTTATGGCACAGCAAACGTTTCACTGAAGGCCTTCGTCGGAGGGAGTCTTCAAACTCTGTGCACAGCTCAGCACAGCAGCTGTAACGTGGCGGGTTTAAGCTGCGGAGAATCCTACAACCTCAGCCTCACCGCCAGCAACGAGCAATGCAGCCTCACAGCGCCGACGCACATCAACCTCAGCACACGTACGTTTCAACAGATCTTTATTTGTGGCACCGTTCGGTCTGTTTGTCCACAAGCTGAGTCTTTCCCTCGAAAACACCTTTCTCAGGTCCCTGCCCTCCTCAGAGTGTGGATGTCAGCCTGCAGTGTGGCTCTCGCACAGCTGACCTGTCCTGGGAGGCCAAATCTGAATTCGCACTGTACACAGCAAGTGCAATCAAAGCTTCGAGAGGAAACGAGGCAACATGCAACACTACAGGGTCCAGCTGTCAGTTTTCTGGTCTAGACTGTGGAGAAATGTATAACTTTACAGTCAGAGCGTACAGTCAAGGCTGCTGGAGCCTGACCAGTAAGACTGTCTTAGTCCAAACAGGTAACACAGGCTGAGGATGTTTGAAGTACTGGAAGACTGTTGAACGTGTTGACTGGATTTTCTTTCTCTCTCCTCTCAGAGCCTTGCCAACCTGTGAATGTTTCTGCTCAGGCAGACTGTGACAGTGAGAAGGTCCAGATGTCCTGGCACCAGGCAGACGGTGTTGTGAATTATGTAGTTACAGTCACAGGAAACCTTGGACACATGGAGGTCTTCAACACCAACCAAACTGCTCTTTCAGCCACTCTACCTTGTGGACAACGCTATAATGTGACTGTTCAAGGACATGGCAGCGAGTGTGACGGCGTCCCCAGTGCTCCATTCTTCTTCAAAACTGGTATTTATTCTGTTATTGATCATCAGACATCATATTGTGTGAATGCTCGTTCAGCATGTGCACCACCGTTTTCCTGTTTTCATCATCCTCTACTTTTTTTTAATCAAACAACTTCTGCACAGGTTGTGCTATTTTAGCCACTCATATTAAAATGTTCAGCTCATTCAGGAGATATGTGCTGTAACTTATAAATTACTTTTCACAATATTGAACTTTACATAGTCATAGAGATGCAGTAAAACCTCCTAAATGTGTTCAAAAACACTGAAATCAGCCTTTCATATTAAAACTACGGTAGTCATTTTTGTAACTTTTATTTTTCATCATTTAACTTTTTTTTTAACAAATAATTTCCCATAGAAATACACTAATATCTCTCAATCTGTGTCTGTTCTCCTTTGCTACTTTTAGCTTATAACTACCGTTTTGCTACTTTTGGCTTGTATCCAGCCTTTTGCTTCTTTTAGCTTCTAGCTAGCCATTTGATATTTTCTGCTTTCTTTTTACTATTTTTAGCTTTAAGGAAGCACTAAGTAGTTTTAGCTATTAGCTATCATTCTGCTAAAATTAGCTTTTAGCTAGCCTTTTGCTACTTTAGTATATAAGTGCTATGTATTGTCATCATTATGTTTCCATACAATGACAAAATTGGTTCTCTGCATTTTACCCATCGCACTTGGGATACACCCAGGTGGAGCGGTGGACGGCTGTTGGGTGTGCGGGGAGCAATTGGGGATTAGGTGTCTTGCTCAGGGACACCACGACATGTGGGAATGGCTGGGAGTCAAGCCGCGACTCTCTAGCACCAAGTCGGCTTCCATACCTCTACCTCATCTCGGCCCCTCCTTCATTCTATCGTTTTACTACTTGTAGCTAATGTTTTGTTTCTTTTGGCTTTTGTGTAGTGTTATGCTCGTTTTAACATTTAGCTTGTGTTTAGCTCCTTTTGGCTTTTAGCATGTGTTTTGCTTCTTTTTGCTTTAACAACACATCAAAGTTCAGCAGCCATTCAGCACTCTTCTAGTTTTGACTTCACGTTTTGTTTGTTTACCTGTGATTTGTGTCCATCCTCTCTCCACAGGCCCATGCACGCCCTCAAATGTGGCTCCCTCACTTCAGTGTGAGTTGCACAGAGGCTCTGTCAGCTGGAGCCCCAGTGATGGTGCTGAGTCATACGTCGCCATAGCAACTGGCCTTGACGGACACACTCACCTGTGTCTCACCGACACCACTTCCTGCACGTGGAACGACCTGCACTGTGGGGATGTGTACGCTGTTGTAGTGCACGCCAAGGCTGACAACTGCACCAGCCCCCCGAGCAACAGCTCCATCATCTATATGGGTACGATACAGAAAATTTGAACATTTTAAATGATTTTAGATTACTTGAAAAAAACTATTTAAAGGAAATCGCTCAGCTTTGGAGTAATACACGACATATCAGTAAAAGACTGGAATTTTAGTTTTATGTTTTGTCTGAAAATAAATGTATCGGTCAAAATGAGGTGGAGAGACCACGAATGTCATTGTCTGTGTGTGCACGAGTGTGTTCAATTATCTGTAAAGTTTGAGGAATAAAAAGAAGCTACAATAGCAGTAATGGTCAGTCAGGTCATCTGGACAGTTGCTTTTTGTGTTGAGAGATGTTTCGCCCTCCATCTGAAAGACGTCATCGGTCTGAGGAGTCACAAGTAAACTGTTTTCCCAACCAACCAGTACACTCCTTTAGTGGACCAACCAGTTTGCCCCTCAGATGGAGGGCGAAAATGTTTTGCAACAAAAAAGAAACTGTCCAGATCAGGGGTCTGCAATCTTTAGGATCACAAGAGCCATTTGTGTTCAGAGCGCTGAACAGAACCTGTTACAACTGTGATGCTCAACTGGTGGCCCGTGGGCCACTTTAGGTTTGTTGAAGGAGACTTTTGTGGCCGGTAGGGGTGACATTATAAAGCTAAAAATATTTAATGATTTTTAACATTTATTGATATTTTTAGAATTTAAAACAAATTAAAAGACCAGATTATTGTAAAGAGGGGGAATATAGTGTTTTTGAATAATAATAAAAAACAACTATGAACTATGCAGACCGATGTTAATTTTTAATTGTGGGAAAAATATTTAAGTATAGGAAAAAAAGCAACAAGTTAAAGCATTTGCAAAAGAAATGACATTAAAACAGTTAAAACCACATACTTGTTTGTTGTTTTTATGTCATCCATCCATCCATCCATCCATTTTCTTCCGCTTATCCGGGGTCGGGTCGCGGGGGTAGCAGCCTAAGTAGGGAGGCCCAGACTTCCCTCTCCCCAGCCACTTGGAGCAGCTCCTCTGGGGGAATCCCAAGGCGTTCCCAGGCCAGCCGAGAAACATAGTCCCTCCAGCGTATCCTGGGTCTTCCTCTGGGTCTCCTCCCGGTGGGACATGCCCGGAACACCTCACCAGGGAGGCGTCCAGGAGGCATCCTAACCAGATGCCCGAGCCACCTCAACTGGCTCCTCTCGATGTGGAGAAGCAGCGGCTCTACTCCGAGTCCCTCCCGGATGACTGAGCTTCTCACCCTATCTCTAAGGGAGAGTCCAGCCACCCTGCGGAGAAAACTCATTTCAGCCGCTTGTATCCGAGATCTTGTTCTTTCGGTCATAACCCAAAGCTCATGACCATAGATGAGGGTGGGAACGTAGATCGATCGGTAAATTGAGAGCTTTGCCTTTTGACTCAGCTCTCTCTTCACCACGACAGACCGGTACAGCGCCCGCTTCACTGCGGACGCTGCACCTATCCGCCTATCGATCTCACGCTCCAGTTTTCCCTCATTCGTGAACAAGATCCCGAGATACTTAAACTCCTCCACTTGGGTAAGGACCTCCTCCCCGACCCGGAGAGGGCACGCTACCCTTTTCCGGCTCAAGACCATGGCCTCGGATTTGGAGGAACTGATCCTCATCCCGGCCGCATCACATTCAGCTGCAAACCGCTCCAGCGAAAGCTGTAGATCACGAGCTGATGAAGCCAATAGGACCACATCATCTGCAAAAAACAGAGAAGCGATTCTAAGGCCACCAAAACGGATCCTCTCAACACCTTGGCTGCGCCTAGAAATTCTGTCCATAAAAGTTATAAACAGAATCGGTGACAAAGGGCAACCTTGGCGGAGTCCAACTCTCACCGGAAACGAGCCTGACTTACTGCCGGCAATGCGGACCAAGCTCTGACACCGGTCGTACAGGGACCTAACAGCCCATATCAATGGGCCTGGTACCCCATACTCCCGGAGTACCCCACAGAACCCCCCGAGGGACGCGGTCGAATGCCTTTTCCAAGTCCACAAAGCACATGTAAACTGGTTGGGCAAACTCCCACGCACCCTCCAGGACCCTGTTGAGGGTGTAGAGCTGGTCTAGTGTTCCACGACCAGGACGAAAACCACACTGCTCCTCCTGAATCCGAGGTTCGACTATCCGACGGACCCTCCTCTCCAGAACCCCTGAATAGACCTTACCAGGGAGGCTTAAGAGTGTGATCCCTCTATAGTTGGAACACACCCTACGGTCCCCCTTTTTGAATAGGGGAACCACCACCCCAGTCTGCCAATCCAAGGGAACTGCCCCCGATGTCCACGCGATATTGCAGAGTCGCGTAAGCCAACACAACCCCACAACATCCAGAGCCCTAAGGAACTCAGGACGAATCTCATCCACCCCCGGAGCCTTGCCACCGCGGAGCTTTTTAACCACCTCGGCGACCTCAGCACCAGAGATTGGAGAGCCCGATCCAAAGTCCCCAGGCTCCGCTTCCTCAGTGGAAGACGTGCCAGTAGGATTGAGGAGGTCTTCGAAGTATTCCGCCCACCGACTCACAACATCCCGAGTTGAGGTCAACAGCACGCCATCCCCACCATAAATGGTGTTGGTCGCATACCGCTTTCCCCCCCTGAGACGCCGGATGGTGGACCAGAATCGCCTCGAAGCCGTACGGAAGTCATTCTCCATGGCCTCTCCGAACTCCTCCCACGCCCGAGTTTTTGCCTCAGCAACCACCCGAGCCGCATGCCGCTTGGACTGCCGGTACCTATCTGCTGCTTCCGGGGTCCCACAGGCCAAAAAGGCCCAATAGGACTCCTTCTTCAGCTTGACAGCATCCCTCACCGCCGGTGTCCACCACCGGGTTCGAGGGTTGCCACCACGACAGGCACCAACAACCTTGCGGCCACAACTCCGATAAGCTGCCTCGACAATAGAGGCGCGAAACATGGCCCACTCGGGCTCAATGTCCCCCGCCTCCCTCGGAACGTGTTCAAAGCTCTCCCGGAGGTGGGAGTTAAAGCTCCGTCTTACGGGAGACTCTGCCAGACGTTCCCAGCAGACCCTCACAATACGTTTGGGTCTGCCAGGTCTGACCGGCATCCTCCCCCACCATCGGAGCCAACTCACCACCAGGTAGTGGTCAGTTGACAGCTCCGCCCCTCTCTTCACCCGAGTGTCCAGGACATGCGGCCGCAGATCAGATGAGACGACAACAAAGTCGATCATTGAACTACGACCTAGGGTGTCCTGGTGCCAAGAGCACATATGGACACCCTTATGCCTGAACATGGTGTTCGTTATGGACAATCCATCCAGGGGTTGTTTTTATGTCAACCAATAAAATTCAGTTTTATGTTAGTTTTGGTCAAAACTTGGAGCCGCTGCAGAGGGACCAAAGAGCCACATGTGGCTCCAGAGCCACAGGTTGCAGACCCCTGGTCCAGATGATCTGACTGACCATTATGGGATTTATTTTTAACCTGGATTACGTATAAGCTATAATACCATTAACTAAGACTCAGACAGCTTTACAGATGCTGAACTAAAACTTGACATGGTTTTAGTTGAGAATCATTTGCAAAATTGCAACATATACTTCTAGCTCTACATACCGCCCAAGAATCTCTACAGGGTCCAGCTGTCAGTTTTCTGGTCTAGACTGTGGAGAAATGTATAACTTTACAGTCAGAGCGTACAGTCAAGGCTGCTGGAGCCTGACCAGTAAGACTGTCTTAGTCCAAACAGGTAACACAGGCTGAGGATGTTTGAAGACTGTACTGGAAGACTGTTGAACGTGACCGTGCTTTCTCTGTGGTAGCTCCTAAGCTCTGGAATGACCTCCCATTAGACATAAGACAGGCCTCTTCACTTGCTGTTTTTAAGTCTCTTCTTAAAACCCATCTTTTTTCTTTGGCTTTTGGTACAATCTGAGATGTTTTAACTTTGTTTTATTGTATTCATAATTTATTATTTTAGTACTGTTTTTAGTCCCTTCCATTTTATGATTGTATTGTATTTTGTGATTGTGTGTACAGCACTTTGGTCCTGTTGGGTGCATAAAGTGCTCTATAAATAAAGTTGGTATGGTATGGTATGGTGTTGACTGGTTTTTCTTTCTCTCTCCTCTCAGAGCCTTGCCAACCTGTGAATGTTTCTGCTCAGGCAGACTGTGACAGTGAGAAGGTCCAGATGTCCTGGCACCAAGCAGACGGTGTTGTGAATTATGTAGTTACAGTCACAGGAAACCTTGGACACATGGAGGTCTTCAACACCAACCAAACTGCTCTTTCAGCCACTCTACCTTGTGGACAACACTATAATGTGACTGTTCAAGGACATGGCAGCGAGTGTGACGGCGTCCCCAGTGCTCCATTCTTCTTCAAAACTGGTATTTATTCTGTTATTGATCATCAGACATCATATTGTTGTGTGAATGCTCGTTCAGCATGTGCACCACCGTTTTCCTGTTTTTATCATCCTCTACATTTTGTTTTATCAAACACCTTCTGCATAGTTTGTGCTTTAGCCACTCGTATTAAAATGTTCAGCTCATTCAGGAGATATGTGCTGTAACTTATAACTTACTTTTCACAATACAGATTGAACTTTACATATTACTCATAGATATGCATTAAAACCTCCTAAATTTGTTCAAAAATACTGAAATCAGCTTACCACATTTAATAGTGTTTTTGTCCTCTTTTGCTACCTGTAGCTTTTGCAATTCAGCTAGCTTTTCTCTACTTTTAGCTTTTAGATGACATCTTTGATACATTTAGCAGTTAGCTACCATTCAAGTGTTAGATTTTAGTTTGTGTTTGATACATTTAGCTAGCTATTTTGTTAGTTTTAACCTTATAAAAGCATTTCCTGTATTTAGCTAGCTCTTTGCTACTGTTAGCATCTAGCAACTATTTTACTACTTTTCATTACTCTTACTTAGCTTTTTTTAGATTTTTCTACCTGGATTATTGAGCATGCATCAGGTTATTACTCTTACATTTTGGCTTTTGTGTAGTGTTTTGCTTCTTTTAACATTTAGCTAGTATTTAGCTCTTTGGCTTTTAGCCAGTGTTTTTAACAACAGTTTTAGCTTCTTCATCTGCACTCACGTTGGATTTTCACAGATTTTTTTTTCTTCTAGTTTTGACTTCACGTTTTGTTTGTTTACCTGTGATTTGTGTCCATCCTCTCTCCACAGGCCCATGCACGCCCTCAAATGTGGCTCCCTCTCTTCAGTGTGAGTTGCACAGAGGCTCTGTCAGCTGGAGCCCCAGTGATGGTGCTGAGTCATACGTCGCCATAGCAACTGGCCTTGACGGCCACACTCACCTGTGTCTCACCGACACCACTTCCTGCACGTGGAACGACCTGCACTGTGGGGATGAGTACGCTGTTGTAGTGCACGCCAAGGCTGACAACTGCACAAGCCCCCCGAGCAACAGCTCCATCATCTATATGGGTACGATACAGAAAATTTGAACATTTTAAATGATTTTAGATTATTTAAGAACAGTAAAAAATTACTCAAATGATAAAGGAATGCATTAAGGCAGTAAATCACAGTCAGGGTTGGTTTTACTCCCTTCCAGATCCCTGCACGCCCCTGAATTTGTCTGCCACTGTGAGCTGCAGTCTGAAAGCCGTGTCTCTGACCTGGGATGGCCGAGCAGAGCAGTACGTGGTATCAGCTGACACAGGAGTCAAATCAATTAGTTTCAACACTAGCACCACCACAGTCCACATGTCTGAGCTCATCTGTGGACAAAACTACGGCCTGACAGTCACACCAATAAACCAGCACTGTACCGGCAGTTCAAGTGCACTAACCTCTGTGCAGACCTGTACGTGTTATTTATACACTACTTTTAGAGGCAAAACAAATGTAAACGTAATAGCAAAATTAACAAATCATTTTCAGTTGAGGTAATTTTTTTATATTTTTTTAATTTGACAGGGCCTTGCACACCATCAGGGATCTCTACCACGCAGAACTGTACCTCTGGTATTGTCATGGTAACCTGGCAGGCAAGCAATGGTTCAGACAGCTACACAGCCACCATGCAGACAGACTCCGGCATCTTAGAAATGTGCACTTCAGGAAACAATTCATGCAGCGTTCCTGCCCTGGCGTGTGGACATAACTTCTCGGTGTCAGTCACAGCATCCAACCAGCAGTGCAGCGTCACCTCCACTGAAACCACCAGTCTGCAGTCAGGTCAGTAACATACACTGTGTAAACTATAAAGAAAAACAGAAGGTAATCTGCAAATCTCATAAACCCATATTTTATTCAAGGTGAAGTGCAAATAGATGAGGAAATGAGGCGTGCTGCATGCTTTATAGTAGGAGGGCAGAGCCTCCTACTCATGCAGCAATCTCATTGGCCTAAGACAGGCGTGTTGAAAGTGTCTTCACAGGTGAACGCGCGGGGGCGCATTTCCCATACGTATATGTTGCACCGTAGTGACCCGACTGAAAGGGAACCATATTTTATTCACAATGGAACATTTTAAACAGTTAAGACATATAAAATAAGAAATCGTACCATTTAAAAACTAAGCTAGTTTTGAATTTGATGGCAGCTATACATCTTTAAAAAGTTTGTACAGGGCCAGGTTTATCACTGTGAAACATCCCCTCTTATTTTAACTACAGTCTGTAAATTTAGTCTTTAAAAAAAATGAGGAGACGTATCATGATTAGTTAATGTTTTCAGTTGGTGAAGACTCTGAACTGAAGGCAGGTCATTTCAACACCCTGACTCTTCATCTATGAAGCCATGCTGTTGAAATTGATGCAGTTTAGCATTGTCTTGCTGAAATATGCAAAACCTTCCTTGAAAAATAAGTCATTTACTTATGGGCATATATTGAACTAAACCCTTTATAAACTTTTCTGCATTGATGGTGCCTTTCTAGATGTTTAATCAAGCTGTAGGCACTGATGCACCTCCATACCATCAGAGAAGCAGACTTTTTAACTGTGCTGATAACAGGATGATTGGTCCCTCTCCTCGTTAATATAGGGAATATAGCTTCTGTGGTTTCTAAAAATAATTTAAAATTTTTGATTCCTCTGACCATATAACAAGTTTCCACTTTGCTTCAGTCCATTTTTAAATGAGCTTTGTCCCAGACAAGATGACAAAGTTTCTGGATGGTGTCTTGACATGACTTCTTCTTTGTATGATGGCACTAAACTGCATTTACAGACAATGATTTGTTGAAATGTTCCTGAGACTATGCAGTGATGTCCAAGACAGAATCAGACCTGTTTTATATTTTACACAATGTTTTAACGTTTTTGGATTTGAGGTTAACAAGCTAAACGTGGTAAAGGTTTGTGCCCATCACATTATTTAATGACTAAAACTGTTTGTTTTTGTTAAATATATTTTTTTGTTTGCACAGTGCCGTGTGTTCCCAATAATGTGTCAGTGCTCATGGACTGCACCAACAACTCTGCTGCTGTGTCCTGGTCTCCCAGTCGGGGTGCCAAGAAGTACTTCCTGTTAACCAACAGTAGTCAAGACAGCGACAGCTGCCGAGCCTCCGATCTCAGCTGCCTTGCGTGCGGCAGCAGCTACACCGTCCAGGTTGTAGCCAGAGACGACGGTTGCCTCAGTGCGCCCAGCCAGACTGTGGTATTTGACTCAGGTAAAGAGACGTTTCACCAATTAACACGTTGAGATGAACTCATCTCCAGCTGGTTTTTATGTTCTCAGGACCCTGCCGGCCTCAGAACCTGAGTGCCCAGCTCACCTGTTCCTCCAACAACCTGACAGTTTCCTGGAACGCCGTCAGAGAAGCTGACCACTTTTTGGTTTCATTATCCGCCGAGAGCGGAGGAACCAGTGAGATCTGCAACACCACAGCCCCTGCGTGCTCCTCCAGCAACATAACATGTGGGAGTACGTTCACTGTTCAGGTCACCTCTGTGAGGGGCGGCTGTCACAGCGAGCACATTCAGTCCCAGAGCATCCAGTCAGGTTTGAAAACAGAAAAATAACTTCCACCTTCACAAAAACCCGTGAATCAGTTTAGATTTACCACTCGTGTGTTCTTCTTAGCTCCATGCCAGCCTCAGGGAATCAAAGGAAACCTCAACTGTGTGACCAACTCCGCCTGGATTTCGTGGGATGCTGCTCCTGGAGCAGAGAGCTACACCGTGTTGGCCTTAGCAGAGAACCACAGCGCCAACTGCACCGCCTCCACCAACACGACATGTGAGGTTGAAGACCTGGCTTGTGGCGTTCTCTATGTTTTCACCGTCACGGCTAAAAACAGCCACTGTGAGAGTCCGCCGAGTGCCTCCATCAGCTTGCAGACAGGTACTTCAGTCCTGCTCCGTCACATTCAAGTGTCGTCAAAAAGTTTTATTTCTGCTGTTCAGTAAAATACATATTTCCTGTCCTTCAGCACCTTGCTCGCTCGCTAGTATCACCGCCTTCCCTCAGTGCCACAATTCCTCCATCCTCGTTGTGTGGGACTTTCCTGTCCTTCAGCACCTTGCTCGCTCGCTAGTATCACCGCCTTCCCTCAGTGCCACAATTCCTCCATCCTCGTTGTGTGGGACAACACGGAGAGCATGGCGGGGAACACCGTGTACACCGCCACAGCAGTAGCTAGTGACTACACCTCCCTGACCTGCAACGACACCGGCAGCAGCTGCTTCCTGCACGGAGCCCGCTGTGACCTCCGTTACACCATCAGTGTTGCTGCTTCCTCAGACCACTGCAGCGACTTGAGGAGCCCTCCTTACAGAATCAGCATGGGTACTTTTTACTTTGCCTCTTCTAAAAATAAAAATAAAGCTCATGACTCCGAATGAAGTTTGATTACGTTCAAATTAGAAGCAATGACTGATGCCATGTCTCAAAGCCTTTAAAACTGTTGAAATATTATAAAACAAAGACTGTTAGAAGCTAAGACGGTTCTGTCCTGTGCACAATCAAACTTTCTTGTACGGGCCACCAATTGTAATAAAATAAATAAGCACTTAGTCAGTTTACTGACTGACCTATTTTAGATGTAAATTGAGCAGAGTTTGACCGACACAAATTATCATCATAATTCACGGGTTCTCATCTTTTTCAGATTAATATTCAATAAATCTGTGACTCAGTGAGATAAACTTGACAGGAAACGTTATTATGTTGAATCAGCAGAACTGAATCATTTAATAACAAATCATTAAATTACATCACAACATATTTACATTGATTGATCATCAGAATTTCCTATAACTAACTTTTCAGCAGATTTAAACATTGGAACAACAGACAAGTCATAGCTGGCATATTTACTTGTTCTGCTGGCACATTAAACTTAAGTTGTTACTTTTAGAAATAAAGTTAAGAGGAGAATGAAGGAAAGGGATGAAAGGAGTTAGAGTGGTGTGTTTTTAACCAGGAAGCATGGCAGCTCTCCGGCCGATCGCCGCTACACGTTGGTACGACTTGTCAAAGCATCTGACGACTTTGTTACCTCGTGAAGATGGTCAATCTCCCGCGGTCCAGTTGGTCAATCTGTTTACCGTTCTTCAGCGTCTCCAGACGTGTGCGTCAACTCGGACCGTAGTAACGGCACGTCCTGGTTGGCTTTTCAGAATAAAAGTGTTCTTGGATGAGAACACATTGTATTCTGAGCTTAGAAGCTCAAAATCGGTACCACAGCGAGCTTGCTGTTAAACCTTGCTGAGAAACGCGGACCCTTTGACTCATGGTCGGACGTTATCAGCTTCAAAAAGAGAAAGTTCATAGTTGACTCACTCCAGACTCCATTTGACTCTGATGAGCCGACAGGAAGTAGGGAGTGTGACCAGAGTTACGTTCAGCTCGCTCGTTGGTTTGTTTCCCCAAATGAGAGTGGGGGAACGCGTGAGGGCCACTCAGGATAGGAGAGAATAATAGTACGTCAGTTAGAAATGTTTACAAAAACAAGAAGCAGACTGTTTTAAGAACAGAGGAAGAAAGTTATGAGAACAGAGAATTTGTTTTTAGAAAGGACAGGAGACAGAACGAGAACGATTTATACTGAGCGAGTCCTTATCAATGTGTTAAAACCAGTAATATGAAAAGTTTAAAACCCATCATATTTTAAAATAACAGACTGAGGATATTAATTTCATTTTCTGCAAAAACGCAGTGTGAATGATGAGTGTTGAATGATTTTGCTAAAATCTGCTGAAGATACAGAATCTGAAATGTTAACGCTAAACCAAGCAGATCCAGATAATTAAATTAAAAGGTCACCCAAAAAGCAAAAATTTAAATTAGAAAGTTCCTGGAGAAACTTTGACGGGGACTGCCTATTTATTAATAAATTATTATTAATAATACATATTAATGAGTATTCATATTAATAATTAATACAAATTATTAAATATTAACATTGATCAGTATTAATATATTGTTAATTTGTTAATTATTATTAGAATAACAACACCAATAGTATTATAATAATTAATATGAATATTAATTATACTC
>JBBPBX010062930.1:0-20681 GCA_038048925.1 Garcialebias charrua
ATGTATGTATGTATGTATGTATGTATGTATGTATGTATGTATGTATGTATGCATATATATTTTTTTATTATGTATGTATGTATGTATGTATGTATGTATGTATGTATGTATGTATGTATGTATGTATGTATGTATGTATGCATGTTTGTATTTATTAATGATTTAGTTATTTGTCTATTTAGTTTTTTTCTTTTGTTATTTATTTGTTTATTCATTTATTGTTTATTTATTAATTTTTCAGTTGACATCATCAAAGTATATTTGGTCAGACTAGTCTCATGACTGAACTGTATACAAGCCAATAATGTTATAAAGATATAACCAGTTTGTTCATCAATGTTAATGGCAAAAGTTCCCAAACTTCTGACTCTATTATTCAAAACAAAGAAAAGTATTTTTAATCAACACACACACAAACACACACACTGATACTGATCTCTTAAGTACCGGTAGATTAAAAAAAATTACACTTGATGTATTTGCTTTATTTACCTGTCAAACAAGACTAGTTCCAAAATGAAACAGCATATTTTGAAACAGAAAGCAAACCTAGAGGAGCCAGAAAGTAGTTCAGAAACATTTTGTCTGAGCTGATTTCTATCAATACAGCTCTGCTTTGAACTGTGCTTCTATCATTACTTGCAGATAATTAGGATTCTATTTGTTGTCTTGTATAACCAGGACGGCCAACGTCACTTGTTTACATCCTGCTCCGGCTCATTGATCAGGCCAGACTCCCAGCGCTGCCAAAGAGGAGCTCTCTGACCTCCTGCTCTGTGAACTTTTACCTCCTGCTGTGAGACAAGAAGAGAGAAAAGACCAGGGTTTAAAGTAGATAAGCTGCTGCTTATTGATCCTCTCAATTTAAGATCAGAAGCACAGACTAATCCAAGCATTTGCAAAACTATTTTTTTTTTTAGCATGATGATACAAAACCATACACCATGATCTAGATAATGTCTATTTTATTACTAGGTTTGTAATTTAACCTGAATATAACTTTCTTATGTGTGAAACATTTTCTGGGTCTGCTCATTATAAGACACTTTTCTAAACATAATTAATAGTACAAATATTTATGAAAAGAATGCCTGTTTACTGCTTCTTACCTGCGTTTGCTCAGACTTTTTCTGATCTTTTGCAGTAGGGGGTGGCCAAACCCGCTCCAGTTTTCTCCTTGACTGTAACTTTACATCTAAAGAACAAAGAAAGAAAATTCAAATAAACAAAATTAGATTAAAATGAAACTTCAGATCTTTCGACTGCTATTGTTTTAACAAAACTACAATCATAAAAAGGTCATAGCGGTTTATGTGAATGCTATTTTATAACTCTTTATATTGCTGTCATTTTACCTCACATGATTTTATTTTTGGGGGGAGGGGGTGTACATTTTGTTATTCTTCTGGCCAATTGTCCCAGATTGCATCAAAAGTAGTCTACTACAGCTAGCTCCCACTTGTGTTTAAAAATGACAAAGGAATTTTGTGCAAACAGCAGCATATTTCAAATGTGTTGTCAACGTAAAAGTTTGTAAAACAGCATCAGTTATGATTTTTGTTGGTTAGCATTGCTTGAGAAATAATAAGTCCTCTGATCTTGGCCTCATTTGAACTAGCGGTTAAATCATCAATTTATAAGATAAGATAAGATAAGATAAGATAGAACTTTACTGTTTCCCCTACCATTTTTCAAGCAGGGAGCCCTGTGTACTGACCCCAACCCCACAAGTGACGTAGCGCTAAGCTAGCAGCGTACAATACATAACTAGCTAAAAAGCTATGACTTCTGAGGTAGCGCTTCTCTCTCCCTCATGCTGTGTTGTCCTCACCCCCCCACACTTGAAAATTGTTGGTACAAAAGACGTTTCGACCTCTATACAGAGGGCTTTATCAATTCTATGACATAGAATTGATAAAGCCCTCTGGATAGAGGTCGAAACGTCTTCTGTAACAAATAAAGTCCAGTTGATCTTGTATTGAACGCCTTTTTTGATTGTATCATGTCCTGGACGACTGAGAATCTTCACCAGCATGTTGACATCACACAGCACAGACGTAGCTATCTACCCACCTCCATCTACAAAAATCATGAAAGATATGAGTGACCTGCCAAGGCAAGTAAACTAGAGGAACCACTGAAGTTTTTAGATCATGCAGGAACTTGTTCATTATGAATTCTTCTTCTTTCAGCTTTTTCTTGAAGAATGAATGAATGGATGAGAACTGAATGAGAATTAGTCAATATTTCTCCAAAATGAGGTTGCTCAAAAGGGTACACAACAGGTATAATTATTTATCATCTATCGGCGACAACCACACTGAATCATGACTTTAAATCTAACTCAAATTATTACGGATTTGTTTTCATTTCATTAAAGGGGACCAAATATTGGTCCTATAAATTTTTATGGTATGTCTGTGGGCTATCCAGACCATGTTCATTCAATTTAATGCACAAAATAATTCTTAGATAATAAAATATCCCCTTTCTAGTTGTGCCTTTTCTGACTTCCGTTCTGAACGAGCCGTTTATGCTAAGGCCACGCCCTTCAAAAATCTGTTTACATTAACTCCGCCCTCCAAAGTGACTGGTCTGAATGACTATAGACCGGTGGCCCTCACCCCGATAGTCGCTAAATGTTTTGAGAAACTGGTCATGTCCCACATCAAGGCAACCGTCAACATCAACGAGGACCCTCATCAATACGCATACCGCGAGAACCGATCAACAGAGGACGCCATCTCCTCTGTGGTCCACACTGCTCTCACCCACCTGGATCAGAAGGACTCATACGTGCGTCTGCTCTTTGTGGACTTCACATCTGCCTTCAACACCATGATCCCCCAAACTCTGATAGACAAACTATCCACACTTGGACTAAGCCCCTCCATTTGTAACTGGGTACTAGACTTCTTAACAAACAGACCACAGTCCGTGAAGATCCACAACTTCTCCTCCTCCACCATAACCCTCAGCACTGGCTCTCCTCAAGGATGTGTGCTGAGCCCCCTTCTGTTCACTCTGCTCACATATGATTGTACAGCCACACTTCCAGGCTGTCATATTGTTAAGTTTGCAGATGATACAGCGGTGGTGGGATGCATCACAAACAATGATGAGTCCAGCTACAGACAGGAGGTGGAACACCTGGAGAGCTGGTGCAAAGAGAATAATCTTCAC
Source organism: Garcialebias charrua (assembly GCA_038048925.1). Lineage (NCBI taxonomy): Eukaryota > Metazoa > Chordata > Actinopteri > Cyprinodontiformes > Rivulidae > Garcialebias > Garcialebias charrua. The sequence continues at coordinate 3,184 of JBBPBX010062930.1, forward strand.
ATGAATGTGAAGAAGACAAAGGAGATGATTGTGGACTTCAGAAGGAACAAACACACCCATGCCCCACTGAAAATAGGTGGGTCTGCAGTGGAAGTGGTCTCCAGCTACAAATACTTGGGTGTACACATGAATGATAACCTCAGCTGGAGCAACAACACCACCAGCCTGATCAAGAAAGGTCATCAGAGACTCTACTTCCTCAGACGGCTGAGACGTGCTGGTCTGAGCAGCCCAGTTCTCACCTCCTTCTACAGGTGTGCAGTGGAGAGCATCCTGTGCTCCAGCATCAACGTGTGGCATGGAGGCTGCACAGTTGAAGAAAGAAAAGCTCTACAGAGAGTGGTGAAGGCTGCACAGAAGTCTGTTGGAGTCAGTCTCCCCACCATCACAGACATTTACACCTCCAGATGCAGGAAAAGAGCCACCTGCATCATGAAAGACCTCACTCACCCAGCACACTCACTCTTTGCCCCACTCCCCTCAGGACGGAGGTTGAGGAGCATCAAATGTAGAACCACTAGACTGAGGAACAGCTTCTACCCTGAGGCTGTTAGACTCATGAATAAATTAAAAAAAATAAAAATAAACACTGCAAAATATCACATCATGCTGATGCTGATCTGTTTTCTTGTTGCTGTGTTCATCTGTGACCATCTGCTCATACAAACTCATGTTCGTGCTGCTGTTTATTCCCACTATATTAGGCTTAGTGTATTACTAGTTGATGTTTTTCTTAGTTAATTCTAGATGTTATTACTGTTTTTCTATTGCATTTGTTGTTGGATGTAACTGGGACCCCGTGTACATAATCTCGTTTTCATCACATGTACCACATGCGGTGCAAATGACAATAAAGACTCTCTGACTCTCTCTGACTCTGACAAAGGGGACCATGAGTCAGACCCAGAGGCAGACGCCATTTTGGGCAGGGCAAATGAGGCGCTGACGCGTCGCGTAGGCCGCTGAGAAACATCCATAAGTGAAATGAAATTGTCAGATTTTATACAGTCTACTCTGCTAACATGTTTTGTGCTACTCTAATTACAAAACAACATTTAATATTACATTTTTATGTGCCGTAAAGGGTTACTTTCATATATTCCAATTTACAACCAGCTACCTAGTTTTTCCTGTTCCGTTTGTGAAGTTTTTACAAAATAAAACTCTAGCAATCTGTACCTCAGGTGATGGACATCAATTAGAAGATCTAATACTGTGCATGATCCATGAAAGATGTGGGCTAACAAGCTTTATCCTAAAACTCAGGAACAAATGTTGTCTGATTATATTTGTCTCCTGGTTTGTTACTCAATTGTCTGTTGGGTCGGATACATTTAAATATGCACCTATCTTTCTAAAATGTACAAATGTCACTTTAAAACAAGAGACGTGTTCAGTCTGTTGGTGACTAGCTGGCAACAATTTCACTTTTATGTGTTCTTAACTATAAACATTTAATCACTTTGACTGGAAATACATTTAGAATACTTAATATTGTTTATCACAACGACTGCTTCACTGAAGGTTCTTAATGACATTGTTGAAGCATTGGATGCTAAGGATTATTGTGCTGCACTTTTCCTAGACCTGTCTAAAGCTTTTGACACTGTGGATCATAACATCCTGTGTCATAAGCTCTCAGAAATCGGTTTCTCTGATCACACCATCGGTTGGTTTTCTAATTATCTTTCCGATTGGAGGCAATGTGTTCAACATAACGGTACTTCTTCCAGTATTTAACAGTTAAAAATGGTGTACCACAAGGCTCAGTTAGGACCAACCCTCTTTACAATCTACATAGCTAATGTAGGTCACTGCATCCCTGATGCATCCTTACATTTCTATGCTGATGATACAGTTGTTTACTGTCGAGCTAAAACAGTAGCTAAGGCTTTCCAGTTTCTGCAATCTGCTTTTGACATCATCCAGTCAGATTTGTTCCATCTCAAACTTGTCCTAAATACTGATAAAACAAAAGGGATGCTTTTTTCAAGTAGGAAGTCGGTCCCATCAGATCCTCCTCTGATTTTATCCTCAAATGGTGTCCCTATTGAGTTTGTTGATTCCTATAAATATTTGGGTATCCTGGTTGATTCACATCTCTCTTTTAAACTCCACGTGGAAAACCTAGTAAAGAAACTGAAAGTTAAACTGGGTTTCTTTTTCAGAAATAAATCATGTCTAACACTGAATGCTAGGAAACGCCTTGTATCTGTGACTTTCCTTCCCTCCATTGATTACGGTGACATTCTCTACATGAATGCTCCTACAAGCACCCTGCGGATGTTGGATGTTGTCTATCATGGTGCACTAAGATTCATAACTGGCTGTGATTATCGTACCCACCACTGCACCCTGTATTCACTGGTTAACTGGACATCATTAACCTCACGCAGACTCTTCCACTGGTACATTTTCATCTTTAAATCACTTCTTGGTCTGCTGCCCTCATACATCTCCTCCTACATGTCTTTGCGTGAGTGCAGCTACAGCGTGCGCTCTCAGGACATGATTACCTGCAGTGTTCCGTCAGTGAGGACTGAACTTGGAAAAAGGGCCTTCTCCTATTCTGCTCCTGCTTCATGGAATATCTTACAAAAAGATCTGAAGCTCTCGGCCTTGACTTCTCTAAATGGTTTTCAGAATCTGTTGGAATCATGGCAAAAACCAATGCAGATATGTTCTTGTTTTTTATTTTATACATCCACCTTATAACGTTTTGCTAGTTTTTCATACTTAAAAAAAAATCTGTATTTCTCTCTGATGTTTTTTCTATTGTTTATTGTTTAAGGAAATTCTACCATTGCTGTTCATCATTATTTAGTTTGTAGCAGGTCGCTCTTGTAAATGAGTCCACAAGGCTCAATGAGATTTACCTGACTAAATAAAGGTTGAATGAAATCTGTATAGTGTCTTGTTGACACTGAAGGCCAGGTAAAGCAACGCAAAAAATATTCACACATCTTGTACATACTTTATTCCTGCAACATTTCCACAAAAACTCTTTAACTAACTGAAATAATTTATATTTGATCCACAACAGATAAACAAACCAGAGCTGCTGCTGGATCAAGTTGGAGGTCAAGTAGATGGAGTCATGCCGCCACTCAGCCTGTTGGCACCTACAGCCTAAGATCAAGTTTAATGAAGAACATGTCCTTGACCACGAGTGACAGGGATGGCACTTAGTTTATGTTAAGAATCCAGTTTCAACTCTTTGAGATGGTAATGTGGATAAGCATTCATTAAAGTGCTCAGACTAGGTGGTTGGGATGCAGAAGCAATCTAATCTAAGTGACTTTTTGCATGCTTTCACTTTGAAAGAACCATCGGAAAGACGAAGAACTCAGTTTACATAATGGAAGTTGTATAAAAGGAAAAGTACTGCTGTATGAAACACATACAGTACATTATGGTATTTCTTTGTTTAGGACTGGGTGATGCCATACAATACACAACATACCTGATCTGAGGGTCTGTGTACATCTGGACTTTTCTTCATTGTCACTTTTATGTCTGAACTCCCCATATAGTTTGCTTCGCTGTTTTTGCAGCTCATCCTCTCGTTCCCTCGTCTCCCGAATGTCCTTCTCTACGTCTGGCTGCAGTGCCATGGCTGGACGAAGCTTGAAGAAAGGGTTTTGTTTGAAGATGGGGGATTCCTGTCTCCTTACACCCTCTTTTGTTTTGTCTCTAGTCTTTACAGCAGATGTAGAGGCTTCACTGCTTATTGATTCCAAGCTCTTGTGGGATCGCAGTTGTTTGTCCTGTTTTGAGTAAGGGAATAACCAAGTTCTTTCTCGAGAACTTCCAGTTGGACTCTTGCATCCGAGATTTTCTGGATTTTTGTCACTTTTAGTGGTTTCAGAGCTATTTAGTCTGAGGGATTGTGTTCTAGGGACAGAGCAAATCTTAAGAGAAAACATCTCAAGGCTGTGTGTGCGCTCCAGGATAGACGGATAGACATCACCTTTCATTAATGAGGCAGGATGTTTTTGGTGCCTTGACTGGGTCTTTGTCTTGTCTTGTTGGAAAACCTCAAACAACAGTTTTGTCTCCTTTAACTGGCGAACTTCCCCTCTGCTGTAAGCTCCTGGGATCTTACCCTGACTGACCAGAACTTGTTCTTTTTGAATTTCCTGACTAATTTCTTTCTGCATCTTCTTTTCAGAGAATTGCCAGTTGCTAGGCTTACTAGTACAAGCATTAGAAAGGAGATATTCAAGAGGGAGATTTGTCTTGAAGGGAATCTCCAGCACATCTGGACTATCTGCAAGGTTGAAAACACCTTCAGCTCTCTGCAAGTTCTGCTTACCCTGGGCGGCCTCATGTATTTGTCTCTCCTTGGAGGTTTCAGCAGCTGAGAATAGATGACCAGTGGAAATAAAAGTTGATTCCGAGCAGGATGTTTCCCGAGTATTGTCAAGAAACAAATCTGAAGATGCTGAGCATTTGTTCTGATTATCTAAAGATTCAACTTTGCTTTTGTTGAGCTGGTCTGGCAGGTCTGGCATTGTGAAAAAACTTGTATTTGCTTTTGTCAGGAACAGCTTTTCATTCTTGTCTTCTGTTTGGTTTGTCTTTGTTTCCTCCCTCTTCACATTAATTAATTCATTCACCCCTTCCTCTTCATCACTTGTCATACTTTCACCTCTTATTTTTCCTGTTTTAACATACGTCCTAAACCCAACCTCTTCCTCAACTCTGACCTCTTTGCTTATCTCTTGAAGCATATTAGGGATCTCCTCGTGTCTTTGCTGTACCATTTGCAGACGATGAAGCAGTTGCTTTCCTTGTTGGATATCAGTAACTATTCTCCGGCTTGCATCTTCCTGCTCAACCATTTCTTCAGAATTGTCACAGAAAGGGAGTTGTGTTATTTGGGTTTCTGAAATGTCACTCTCTCTCTGTAAGCAGTCACACTTGGTGAGGTTGCGATCCAAAGATATGCCCCCTTGGTCGCCATTGCCAGTAGTCACTTCTCCAGAGAAGACTTCTACTTGTGGTTGATTGGTTGCCTCTTCCATCATAACTTGGTTAAATTTGCAGAACTTTGATGTCTCAGGAGTTTGAAGTTCATCTTTGTTTGCACTGAAACCAGGTGGTGTTGGTTGGTAGTCATTGGTCTCAGTTTCAAAGTTTTCATCAGAAGTTGAAGATACTTGTTGTGGAAAACTTCTTCTGTTCCTTTGGTTTCCCCCAGAGTTTTCCTTTTCATCACTCAAAATTATTTCTTTAGTCTCCTCATTTGATTCTTCATCTTCTGATCTGCTATTTTCATACTGTTTTCCAGGTTTATCATAGCCTGTTTCCACTGGGCAAGATGTGCCATCCATGAATGTTCAATCCTGATAAGCTGTTGAAGTAAAATTCTTGTCATCGTTGTCCAAAGATTCCCTTGAAGAATGAGTTGTACACTTTATCCATCTTGTCCTGTTCGGTCATTAGCTGCTTCTCACCGTGGTGCCTGTCTAAGCTGTTAGGATTAGCTTTAGTACTTGAAGCGTCAGTTGCTCCATTTGAAAGGGTCATACCAGAATTACTGGCTGTTGTGTTTGTGCTTCCTTCTGTTGGCAGCAAAGGACTTTCACAGGTTAAAAAAGGAGGGTTGGGTTGAATGCAAACATTGGCTGGGCCTTCATCATTGTGGGTCCATGCAAGGGCAGCAGAAGAAGTGTCTGCTTCATCTCGGGGCCTTTCATAAAAACATTCTGTGAAACTTCTTGAAAAATTTATCTTATTGGAGTCTGTTTTCATTCGAAGAAAAACATTTTTCTGGGACACAAGAATTCTGGAGCGGAATCTTTTCTATAATTTCAAACAAGCTCCTGAAGCAAGTAAAGGTCTTTCATCAGTATATTCCTGAAAGATAACTTGATGAGGAGACACATGAAAAGCCTTACTTAAACTTGCCAAAAAATTTACCCAATGCACTCCCACACCCAAAATATAGATACAGTAATTAATTGATCTATTCTTATTTATCCATATACTAGGTCACCACAGCGAACTAACAAAGACTCGGCAGTTTTTTTTATTTATTTTTTTATGCTGGATACCCTTCCTCATGTAATCACAAACCACCTAGCTACAATAAAAGCCCTCTGTGTGGAGCAGAAAGCTGCCATGAAATGTACCCTGTCTAGGGCACCCCACTTCCCTGCTTGCATCCTTTCGTCTGTGAACCCTTAAGAGCTTCTTTTTATTTTATTTTATCCTGCATACCTTCCTAATTCGAAGGACTTGATCAGCTGGTTTCTCAACAAAATTGATCAATTTCTCCAGACAGGAGTCAGGGTTAGGAGGACCCGTCATACATCGACTGAAACAAATTGGCTTCATGATGACAACTGGATTCTGTTGTTTGGATTGGTGAAATTCATGTGGATGTGTCAAAGCTTGGCAGCACTCAGACTGAATTATGTGGAGCTGCGTCAGACAGCTGGAGCAGGCTGTTATCAGGACTGTGGACTCTATCAGCACACATGAAGGTGGGAATATCTGGAGAAGCTGTAAGCTATGGCTTTGGCGTAAGGAATCAATTTGACTGTTTGAAGCTTTCCATCAGATAACTTTTACCAGCGAGACTTTAAGGGGCCGTTTACACAGCGCGTATTTTGAATGAAACCGCTCCTTTCTCTCTGTGTTTGTACTTATCATTTACACGAGTCCACTGGCCCCCCTCTTTGAATCTGATGGTTTTAGAACTCACCCTTCAGAGTGGATCTTTTTCGCTGAGCCCCCGCTGAGCTTTTGTTGGAAGACGTGCGCGCAGCATGCACGCGCGGACAGCCGGCATTTCTAACAATGGCGGTGGACTGGACACGCACCACTTTCTGAAGTACAGCTGATGGAATATATTTTGAGTCTCATATTTAATTAATCTACACCTGAATTACCTGCATCTGTGTTGGAAGGGACACAGCTGGATCCAGTTCTTATGTCACTGTTTGTTGAACCGGCAGGCGGATATTTCACTTGTCACGCTGCACAATATGTGCTGAAAAAGAACAGTTTAACAATAATAAACAATATTTATGTTAGCGTGGGAGATATATAAAGTTATCTGAACTAAATTAATCTATCTGGACTCAAGTTACGTGATTTAAACGATGCATAACATGCTGCGTGTTTAAAGTTGAAAATTAAGATAACAGGTTTATTTTTTATTTTATTATTTTTTAATACTGTATTTATCAATTTTCACATCACATTATTTACAACATTCGAGTTTTATAAAACGATGTCCATTTTAATATACAAAACCCCCCATATAAAACAAAAAGTAAAAATCACATACAAAATAAAACCTTTTCAAAACACACACATAATAAAAAAAATCTCAATTTGATGACAAATGAAGATGCAAAAATCTGTTCACTTTACAGCTAACTAAAGAAATATAGCAGCTGTTTGGTTACGATGGTGTACCCATCCTGAATGTTTCCATGTATTGTAAAAATGGCTGCCATGTCTTGACAAATTTAGCAGTTGAACCTGCCAGTGTACACCTCATCTTCTCTAAATGCAAAAACCTCATAAGCTCTGCAAGCCACTGTTCATGTGTAGGAGGAGCCTCCTGTTTCCACCTCAAAAGTATAAGACGTCTCGCAATCAACGTAGCAAAAGCTACTGCATTTGAATTATGCTTGGAAAGTAAAGTATTCGGAGTCATGACTCATTCTGCATTCTGTGTGGCTGCCCCCCGCCCGTGGAACTCCCTCCCTGATGACCTGAGAGCTCCACAGTCACTGGTTGACTTTAAAAGCAGCATAAAGACTTTTCTTTTTAAGCAAGCCTATTCTGCCTCCACATGATTTTATCTTTGATCTTAGCTGATATCATTATTGATTTTACTTGATTTTATCACTTGTTTTATTTTATTTATTTTTTAAGCAAGCCTAATCTGCATCCACATGATTTTATCTTTGATCTTAGTCGATATTATTATTGATTTTATTTGATTTTATCACTTGTTTTATTTTGATCTTTGCTTTGTTACACTTTGTAGCACTTTGAGATTTTTATTAATGAAAAGTACATTATAAATTGAATTCATTATTATTATTATTATTATTATTATGACTCCAAAAATTGCAGTTAGAGCAGAAGGGCAAATTTTAACATTGTATATTTCTGAGAGTGTATTGAATATAGATGTCCAATATGTATGAAGTTTTGAACACTCCCAGAAAGTATGAATAAGGGAACCAACTTCTGACCTGCATCGGTTACACAAAGGATCAGTCCCTGGACAGAACCTAGCTAGCTTTTCTTTAGAGATATGCAATCGATGCAAGATCTTGAACTGAAGGAGTCCATGTCTAGCGCATATAGAAGAGGAGTGTACCCTGTGAAGAATAGATTGCCAGAGCTCATCCGTTAATGTAACTGTAAGATCTTTTTCCCAATGTGATTTAATGATAGAAAGAGAAGGAGATTGTAGATCCAACAGTATAGTGTAGATCTCCTTAATTACCCCCTTTTTATGAATGTTTATACCTATGATTTTATCTAGAGCTGTCTCATCAGGTAATTCAGGAAATGAGGGATATCCATTCTTCACAAAATGTCGCAGTTGCAAATATCGAAAAAAAATGTGTACGCGGGATATTAAACCGTTCCATAAGTTGTGTAAACGAAGCAAATGTCCCATCAATGAAAAGGTGTTTAACTTGACTTAATCCATTTCTTTCCCAAATTTTAAAGGCAGAGTCGGACATAGAAGGTGGGAACATATGATTAGAGCAGATAGGAGTTTTAATTGACATAAAATGTAGCCCGAATCTTTTCCTGCACTGTATCCAAATTCTCAGGGAGTTATAAAGCAGAGGGTTGCATTTATAGGTACATATTTCTAAAGGGAGAGCGGAGGTCAATAACGCAGGTAAGCTGGTCTTGCCACAATTGGACGACTCAATCTGAAGCCAAGACGGGGTTTCTGTAGGAAAGTCACTAATCCAATATAGCATGTTTCGTATATTTGCTGCCCAGTAATAAGACTGGAAATTTGGCAACGCCAATCCGCCCACAGGCCTAGGTCTCTGCATAAAATCCTGCCGTATTCTGGGGGATTTACTATTCCAAATAAACGCAGAAATATGTTTATTTAGTGTCACAAAATATTTCTTTGGGATATAACATGGGATGCATTGAAATAAATAAAGGAACTTGGGCAATATGTTCATTTTTATAGAATTGACACGGCCTATTAATGATAGTGGCAAATTATTCCACCTTTGAAGGTCTAATTTAGTATTTTCAAAGAGTGGTGTAAAGTTCTTTCTAAAGAGATCCTTATATTTGCGAGTGACCTTGATCCCCAGGTAAGTCACGTAATCTAATTTAACTTTGAAAGGAAAGTTTGTAAATGAAATCTTCCTAGCTTTAGAGTTTATACTAAGTAATCATCGTTCTAGTCTGAGAGCCAGGATTTTAGACAATATTTTAAGGTCCACATTTAAAGGAGAAATGTAATCAAATCTGAAAAAATCGATATAACAAGAATTTCATATAGTAAACAACACACATAAACATACTTAGTATGCTTTTTTCAAGTCAGTAGCTTAAAGAAATAGTTTTTTACATTTTTCCTGCTACATGCCGAAGTGCAGTGATTTCTGTAGTAATTTTCTGGACGCACTTTTATGACGCAATTAAGACCTCCTTTGCTATCTTACAATAACACTGAAGCTATAAACCCATCATTACTGTCCTCTTGTCTGTCATTTAAAATGGAAGCAGAAGACTTTTTTGAATCTGAAGGATATCACTTTAGTTTGTCAAAAACAGTTTGGTGATTTAGTGCATTAATGGGCATTTCTATCCTGGAAATACGAATAGCCGTGCGTTAGCCGCCGCATGCTAACGTTAGCATGCTAGCGCCGTATGCTAACGTTAGCATGCTAGCGCCGTATGCTAACGTTAGCATGCTAGCGCCGTATGCTAACGTGGAAGTGGGGGTGTTGAAAATGTCCTGAAACAGTTACCAATGTCTTGTTAAGCTCTGTCTTCCCCAGAACATAGTAGGATCTAAAATGATTTTTAAAGATGAAGGAGCAAGTTGAAACATGCTGTCTCCCTCCTTGCTAGCAGGCTCCATTGGGAGCTGCCTGGCTAACTAACTACGGTGGCCCTACACGGCCAAAATTCTACAGCGGCCGAATGCACAGGAGCGGTAAAAATACAATATAAAATTTAAAAAAAGTTTTAAAATCGATTTTGGGGCTTTTAGAATCGATTCTGAATCGCCAGGACTAAGAATCTTGATTCTTTAAAAAATAGATTTTTTTTGCTGCATCCCTAATTGCTACACACTGAAACCTTTTTGTCCACAACTAGATACACACACTAATATTACTGTATGAGGATTCAAACAAGAACTCCAGTTGCACTGCCTATGTCATATTCAGGGGACGGAGAGCAGGCAGGGGGAGGGGGGTCAAAAACACCAGATGAGAATTTCTTCACTTTGCAAAGTCTAAATTTGAGTTAGGATGACATTTTTGACTTGTGAAAATTTCTCAACAAGCTTATTTTTTGCTTTTCATTAGACTACTATTAGCTTAAAAACACTTTTCATTTCTCCTTTAACAACTAAATAGGACGTTATGATGAACACTCGAGTGGATCCTTATTTGGCTTCAATAATAAAGAAATTGTAGCTTGACGAAGTGTTGGGGGAAGACATTGCGAGTTAAATGATTCAATAAACATTTCTCTTAACAACGGAGATAAACTATCTTTAAAGGTCTTGAAAAATTCAGCGGGATAGCCATCTGGTCCTGGTGATTTTGCATTCTGCATTGAGTTAATTGCTAATTTAATTTCTTCTACAGTAATCGGTTCCTCCAGTTGATCCCTAAATGTAGAGTCTAAAGTTGTAATTGTCATCTTTTCAAAAAAATTATCAAACAATCCAGGCCTTTGTGAAGATTCTGATTTATAAAGGCTAGAGTAAAATATTTTAAAACTCTCATTTATTTTTTGTGGATCCGTAGTGACCTGTCCAGATTGGGTTTTAATCTCAGGAATCAAATGTGCAGTTTCGGATCTACGGAGCTGATGTGCCAAAATCTTAGACGTTTTGTCCCCATGCTCATACCACATTCCTCTAGTCCTAAGAATCATACGTTCAGACTGTTCGGTGGAAATTAAATTGAACTCTGTTTGCAAATTTAATCTTTGTTTATACAATTCTGAAGATGGGGTTATAGAATGTTGTTTGTCTAGTTGTGAGATCAGATCTGTCAGTTCAGTTAGACGTTTTAACTTTTGTTTCTTATTATGTGAGCAGTAGGATATAATGTGACCACGTAAAAATGCTTTCAAGCTTTCCCAAACTGTACTAAAAGTTATACCAGGTGAAATGTTCATTTCTAAGAAAAAATCAATTTGTTCAGAAATATATTGTACAAATTCTTTATCTGACAATAAGAGAGGATTGAGTCGCCAAGAATATACAGAACGTTTGTCTGGAAAACTAAGTTCCAAAACAAGCGGGCTATGATCAGAGATAACTATACTATCATATCTACAAGTCTTAATATTAGGAAGTAATTTTTTATCTACAAAAAAATAATCTATACGTGAATACGTTTGATGAACTGCAGAAAAAAAGGAATATTGTCGGGTATATGGGTTTAAATATCGCCACACATCTACAGCACCGTAATTCCGTAAAAATGACTGTAAAACTATGGAAGATTTTGGGAGTGAAGAGTTTTTGGTCGAGGAACGATCCAGCACTGAATCCATGACCGTATTCATGTCTCCTCCGATTATTAGTTGGTGAGTATTAATTAGAGGAAGGGAGTGAATCAGGTTGTTGAAGAATTTAGGGTAGTCAAAATTAGGGGCGTACTGTATATGTTTGCTAAAATAATAGGAGTATTATAAAGTGACCCAGTCACCAGTGGTGGAGAAAGTACTCTAACACTGTACTTAAGTAAAAGTACAAATAAACAGACAAAAATTTACTCTAGTAAAAGTAGAAGTACCATATTAATATTTTTACTTAAGTAAAAGTAAATAAGTACTTGCTTTTAAAAATACTTAAAGTATTAAAGTAAAAGTACTTGCTGAATGTATTAACTAATGCAATGGTCTACAATACCATTAAGTGTGCGTACTGTATGCATATTTTCTGTAATACATTAATAGTGTTGAGCCATTTTAATGAACAATGCTGCAGATAATGCATGTTTTTATTGTGTTTACTCTGTGACACAGTTCACACTTGGACTTTTGATTCTGTGTGTCAGAATTTCAGTGATGAGTTAAATACCATTAAGCAAAATAAGAAAGAGGAATGATTATACCTTTGAAAGTTTTTATTTAACACAAAATAAAACCAATGTGTCATTTTAACTGCAGTAAACACATTTAAGTAAAAGTTGTCTGTTTGAAAAAAGGAGCATTAGACACAACTAACAAAGGAATAGATCACTTCAACTCGTTTGTCATCAACTCTAGTTAAAATATTGTCTAGTCAATCTTGTAATGGATCAACAATGAACAATACTTTAACTTCCTGACAACATTTTCAAAACTTGGACCTGAGTGTCGAGACATTTGGAGAAATCTCTTGTCTCCTAACATCCCATGAACTGACACATTTTAATATTGCAGCAAGAATTTCTTGTTCAAGTTCAGAAGAAGTTGGTTTTCAAAGTTTTTGAGTCCATGTCTGGCTCTTTAGGGAGAGAGAATCTGTCCTGCTGTACTGAACAGTCTTTCAATAGTCTTTCAATAATATTTCAATAGTCTTTCAATAATATTTCAATAAAGCCATGGGTGTTGTGTATCTTCTGGATGAATCTTTGTGGTGGAATCCATTTTGTGTGTGTTAGTGGTGCTGTGGGTGCTCCCAGCTAAATGACTTATACACAAGAATATACATCATTGGTCCAGCTCTTCTTGAAGGCAGGTCTAATGTTACCTGTCCACTTTGCAGTGATTCAGTGGCCCAACTCCCCTCTCAACATCAGTTACTTTCAAACTAACGACAAATCAAAAAGTTGCAACGTGAATGTAACTTGTAACTCAACACATTATAGAAATGTAGTGTAGTAGAAAGTACAGATACTTCATGTAAAATGTAGTGCAGTAAAAGTAAAAGTACCCACATTTAATTCTACTTAAGTAAAGTACAGATACATGAAAAATATACTTAAGTACAGTAACAAAGTATTTGTACTTAGTTACATCCCACCACTGCGTAACGGCCATTGGAGTCAGTCATTATATACGATACTATAAATGGAGTGTTTTTATGGACTAGAATTGCTGCGCCTCGTGCTTTACCATTAAATCTGGAATGAAATATTTGCCCAACCCAACTTTTTTTAAGCCTTGAATGATCTATATCTTTAAGGTGTGTTTCCTGCAGGAATGCTATATGTACCTTAAGGCGGCAGAGATGAGAAAGTACCTTGTTCCGTTTCACTGGATGATTCAATCCCTTCACATTCCAACTAACAAAATTAACATGGCAACCATTACTTACAGAGGTAGAGGTATCATCAGTGGAAGTCAACATCTACATACATGATGAGAAAGAACGGTCCAAATCACATTGAATAGTCTTGTCATTGGTGTACACCGTAAATTTGTAGTTAGCCAGCATCTGTGTAGATAATAAATGACAAATTGAGCACACACACACACACAAAAAAGGAAAAAGGAAGAAGAAAAAAAAAGAAAAAAAAATAGTACCCCCCCACCCCCTCCCACAATCAGTGTTGTCCCCAACTGACAAACACAACATCCCCAAAGTCTCTCTACTTTCTAAAGGAACCATTCACCTTAATCTCAACCACAGTCCCAAAAAGAGAAAAAAATAAATGTCTAAACTATAAATCACCCATTTACCCATTTATCCCAAAGCGTATTGGAAAAAGTCACAACATCAAACATTATGTATTTCAATTTAAGAGAAAAGACGAAAACAAACTCCTAAAACTGCTAAAATAACATGACAAAATAAGCAGGGTGCGTTTATTTAACATCTACCATACGCTGGCTCGGGCGGCGCTGTTCGTTTAATACACAGTCTACCAACGCCATTATCCACTCAGCTGCCCCAGAAAAATAAACAAACGCACCCTCAGTTCGCATCAGTCTGTAGATGCAGGAAGTATTTCTCAAAGTTTTTCAGTCAAACCGGAAAACTATCAGTTAAATAATAATAATAAAAACAAAACTACAGGAGATAAGAGACAAAGAACTTCCCATTTAAAAATTAGCTACTTTTAAACATAGAAGTCCCGGGGTGTCACGTGACGTAAACAAACGCACAGTACCGTCTCGTGTCCTCATAGCCTCCTGTACTGATCACTCCAGAGATGAACCAAACTTGGATTCAACAAAAGTTTTCGCTGTCTCAGGAGAATCAAACACTTTTGTTTCGCCGTTGACAGAGATCCGAAAACGGGCAGGATAAAGAAGACCGTAACGAACTCCATGTTTTTTCTGCAGAAGCTTCTTTACCCCGTTGAAGGCAGCTCGGCGTCTGGACAGGTCGATGCTGTAGTCTGGAAAGATGAGAATCTGCTCCCCTCGAAACTCCAACTTGCCTTTCTGTCTAGCCAGTTGTTGTATCCGCTCCTTCTCCTGGTAGTAATGGATGCACACGATAAAGGCCCGTGGACGTTGTCCCTTCGAGGGCACCGCTGCTGTGGCTCGATGAGCTCTGTTGAGGAGTGGAGCCTTCTCCAGCCCGCCGGGACCACCCAGTACTTCAAATAACAGGCCAGCCATGAATCTGGTGGGGTTTCCCTGCTCCAGTCCTTCAGGTACTCCCAGTATGCGCAAGTTGCAACGTCTTCCTCTGTTTTCCAACTCGTCTGTCTTTTCCAATAACTTTTTATATCGGTTGTTTAGGTCAGCATAGCTGGTTTCGACAACTTCCAAGCGCTTGTCTAAATTCTCCAGGCCTTCTTCACAGTCACCCACTTTCTTTGTGAATTCGTCACAGCAGCTTGAATGGGTGAAATGGCTTTTGCGA
This sequence comes from Garcialebias charrua, assembly GCA_038048925.1. NCBI lineage: Eukaryota > Metazoa > Chordata > Actinopteri > Cyprinodontiformes > Rivulidae > Garcialebias > Garcialebias charrua. Next base: position 18,191 of record JBBPBX010062930.1, read on the forward strand.
TTTCTTCTTTAATTTCACCTCGTAGGTTTTCGTTTTCCTCTTGAATGACTTCTTTCACAATATCGCGGAATGCTAACAGCGTGGCCTGGTCTATTTGCACTTTGCTAGCAGCCTCCGAGCTGTTAGCTTGCGCTCCTTTAGCAGATGCTTTAGACGGCATTTTGCTTCAAGACAAGGCAGAAGTTTGTAAAATAACGTCGATTCTCTACTTGCAACTTAAAATATATAAGAATTGGGCCACTTTGGGTGATCTATAAACTTATTTTTTTTAATGTTGGGACCTCGTGGTTCGCACGTCTACTCCATAACGTGCCCCCTAGCGGTTCCCTAACAGGTTTATTTTTCATTTATTTATTTATTTATTCAACACCACAAACTGTACGTCATACAAACACTGAGAATTAAACTGAACACTATTAAAACACGTTAACCGAACTGTAAATACGTTAAAAGACTGGACTCTGCTGTTTTCATCATGGATTCTGGTCTGGTCCGATCCGAACCGGTCCGGTTGGTGAATGGACAGCTTCTCGACCTCGTAGAAAAATAAATAAATAAAATAAATCAGTTGGTTGTTGTGTGATCAAAGTAAATACAAGCAAACATTATTAAGAACATTGTTTACCTGCTGAAATTAGCTGTTTATCACAGCGTAAAGTCCGACATCATCCTCATCGACTCGGTTCTGGTCCACAGTCCACTCAGCGTCTGGTGTGCAGCTTGTTAGATGAAGAGGTCCCGCCTGGTGTCAAATCTGTCGACTATTATCCAAATCCAGCTTTAACTTGTTGTTAAGTTGTTGTTAGCTCAACGTTTAGCCCAGAAGAACGCAGCAGTCTGCCAGCAGAGTGAAGCAGCACGCATGCGCATTAGGTGAAGGTTCAAAAATTCACAGCGCCAACTAATGACCCGGCATGGTAACTACACTGGATTCATGAGGGGAGGGGGAGATCATGAGGGAGGGGGGAGATTCGAGCGGATCCATGTAAACACTTGAATTTGCCCGTGTAAACGTAAAACTTTTCATCTAATTAACATACCCAAAACCTCCGTTTCCCCCCACAGTGTCTGTGTAAACAGGGCCTTAGAGGCAGAAACGGCAATTCACAAGTTCTGCCTGACCTGAAATGTGGCCTTAAGGACGGGCTTATCTCAGGCCCTGTTTACACGGACACTGTGTGAGGGAAACAGAACTTGTGGGTATGTTAATTAGGTGAAAAGTTTTGCGCTGACACGGGCGAATTCTGTGGATACGACTCTCTCCTCCCCCCACCCCCCGTCCTCATGACTTCACTGTAGTTACCATGCTGGGCCATTAGATGGCGCTGTGATTTTTGGAACCTTCACTACTGCGCATGCGTGCTGCCTGAGGTAAACAGAGCAGACGAGGCAGCCTGCCTCGTCTGTTTTCCTCTCTGGCTAAAAGTTCAGCTACTACAAGTTGTTGTCAACAAGTTAACAACAAGTTAAAGCTGGAATTTGGATAAGAGTCAACAGATTTGACACCAAGTGGGACCGCTTCATCTAACAAGCTGCACACCAGTTGCTGACTGGACCGGAACCGCGTCAACATGTCTGACTTTAGTCCGTGAGAATCAGCTGATTTCCAGCAGCGCTACAAGGTAAACAATGTTCTTAATAATGTTTCCTTGTGTTTAGTTCGATCACAGAACAACCAACTGAGGTTTTATTTTTATTTTTTTCCTGCGAGGTCGAAGCTGTCGTTCCACGAAGCGGACCGGTTCGGATGTGGGTCCAGTTTCCACCAGGATGAAAACAACAGAGTCCAGTTCATTAAAGTTCGGTTAACGTGTTTTTAAAAGTGTTCAATTTAATTCTCAGTGTTTGTGACATACAGTTTGTGGTGTTGAATAAATAAATAAATTAAAAATCAACCTGGTGTCTTCATTTTCAGCAGCATGTTAGGCATGACGTAACGAGTCCAGATAGCTTCATTTAGCTCAGATAAATTTAAATATCTCCCACGCTAACATAAATACTGTTTATTATTGTTAAACTGTTAATATATAGCACATTTAGTATGTTATAGTGCAGCGTGACACGTGAAATGTCCGACTGCCTCGTTAACAGCGACAACTGGATCCAGGCAGCTGGCTCTCTTCCAACACAGATGCAGGTAAGGTGTAGAATAATTAAATATGAGAATCAAAATATATTCCATCAGCTATAGTTCAGAAAGTGGTGCGTGTGTCCACTGTCCAGTCCACCGCCATTGTTAAAATGCCGGCTGTCTGCGCGTGCGTGCTGCGTGCATGTGTTCAAACAAAAGCTCCGCGGGAGATGTTTACATTATCAACGGGGGGTCTGCGAAAAAGTTCCACCTTGAGAGGTAGATCAGAAAAGTATCGGATGCAAAGAGGGGGGCCAGCAGCGTCGTGTAGGCGATAAGCAAAGACGGCAAAGAGAAAGTAGCGGTTCCACTCAAAATATGCGCCGTGTAAACTGGGCCTCAATTCCTCCTGGCATGTTT